>JARGYV010081531.1:0-23085 GCA_029532675.1 Ornithodoros moubata | reverse complement strand
CTTTAGAAATAAATAAATAAAATGTTTACTTGTAATACCGCCTTTATGCGTACAATCCTGGTTTCGTCTAAAAGATTGCTTTCGGCTAAGAATGTACTGTACGTAAATCGATTACATCTCAATGTGTAGGCTGCAGCATTTCCGAAAGTGAACTAAAATAAGCCAAGAAACAGAAAACATCGGAGCACAAGGCCTCGTCACTTGTGCTTTTTTAATTGTGCGTATGTTTCTTTACTTCAAAACTCTTTCTGTTCATGCCTCAACTAATGATACTCTGTATATGAGGACCTAAGTAAGTAGCAACGCGTGGCTGTCCTCGGCGTCGTGCCTCTTCTGACGACGCGTATGGCGTCGCGTGGATCCCTATATGCTGGCACGTGCATGGAGGGACGTCATGACGCACTTATTACAGTGTCTTCAATGTTACTTGGCTATTACACTACTTTCCAAGAGCGGGGAAAAAAAAAAAGACGCCCTGGGGACGGGACTTTTCTGACGGGAATGTTCTGCCACTGGCTTTCACACTAAATCATTGCTGTCATGACGCTGTGTATATGACTTTGACGATGATGGAAACAAAAATAATGTGACTCACCCGACAAGTTAGTTGCGGCTCGTACAATAATAAAATCTTCAACACGGCGGCTGTTTATAACATCCGTAGATGTAAAGGTTCCGCCTTCCAGTGAAACCAAACTAGCTATGTGTCTTGTGTCTTGAGCGTTCCGAATGTTACACACCGGAGCGGGCTGGAGGGAGTCGGTTATGTCCTGCTGTAAACGAGGAGTCCGGACCTCTGGTCGATTTTTCCCTTCAAGAATGGATCTGATGTTCAATGAATGATAATAATAATAACTGGTGGGTTTACGTCGCGTGACAACTAAGATAATGAGCCACAGGGTAGGACTGCCGATAATTTCGACCACCTGGGGATCTTTTGATGTGGCGCCGGAAATCTCCGACACACGATGTCAGTAGCAGTGTTTACCTCCCCCACATTGCTACCGTCCTCGTGTTCAATGAATGATTTCTTGTAGATTGAGTATGTACATAGGAGCCACTCGTCGTGGCTCTGACCAAGTACGGCTCATTTTCAGTTGGCTGCTACAAATTTCCGCGAGATATCCACCCCATTCTCCTTTCCCTTCCCATGGGCAGGAAGAGCGAGCATTTGGGGGAAACCTGAGAGGGCCATCGAATGGGTTCTTCTTAAGGGAGTCAGATTGATAGGCAGCCATTACACGCGGTTTCTACATCCCCATTCGTCATTATTTAACGCTAGGAAATGGCCCTTTGAGACGGACGCCTTCCACACCCGTTTCCCACTGTATGGTCTGGACAGACAGAACTGGAGTAAAGCGCCTTTTGCGCTTTCGCTAAACACTTCTCCTTTGGCATAACCATTGCTACAGGCAGAAAGGAAGAAAACTGCGCTTCTTCCTCCGAGGTGCCTTGTGTCCATTGTGTTCAGCGGCAGACGGCGAGCTGCTCTCACAGAAAGAGGCAAGACTCTTTCAGACTGTGTTTGTCTCTCATGGATGTCATGAGACGGGTGCTGGCTGAAAATCTTTTGCTCTTGGGGTTTCTGAGATAACGTAGCCAGGCTGATCGTGCCATTGGCTTCTCAGGTACAGAAGGAGCTGCGTTCGCTCATAAGTAGGCACACAAGATGCAGGCCGAACATGCATGAAGGAGGAACTCACGATAAAAAGTAAAGCGATCCGTCATTTTGGACGGCCTTGTTAATCTTCTCAATTACTGTACTCTTTTTGTAAATTCGCCATCCCCAAATAGAATTTCCTTCCAAGTGTGGACCAACGACATGACTTTTCTAGGGAGCCTTTCTGCTGACAAGTTGGCGAAGCCTGTGTGGCGCAGAAACGCGCATGCACATGTAGTTCCCTGACGGATTCAGGCCATTACAAGGCGAGCTGGTGACGAAAATCCGCCCTTCTAGCTGTGAGCGGCACAAACGAAGAAGATGGAGGAACTGTGTGCGAGGCTGGCTTCCCATGCGGCAGAGTGGAGCAAGCGTTCCTCCCGCATCAAAGCATATGACACAGGAAAGGGCTCGTTCTTAATTTAACCCGCAGGCAGGCAGGCAACGATTTAGAGCCTTCTTTTCCGCCAGATATAATTTGCTGATGTTCAGTCGTTGTGTTCCCCGGCTGCGGGGAGTTTATTTTTGAATCGGTCGGTAACCGATGCGAGACGGAATGTTGTCATTAATGTATCGTCCCCTTCTTGGACGGCTGATCAGAATTGGCTGCTGTTCTTAGCCGCCTTGGCTTGATATGGTGGCGCAAATTGAGCCCCCTTTTCTCGATATAGGTGGGACAGAGACAAATCTCATGAGTCGTCACTTTCTTGAAAGCAATTTATATTGTTTACTGCTTGACTTGCTTTGTGTCGTGGCAACTCTTCTTTCTCTAGTCTTCGCTTTTTAATTCATTTCTCAACTGCTGCACGCCATAATGTGTCCAATCCAAATACGCGGTCTCTCTCTTTTACTGGAAGGGAGGATGTATACGTTATGTTAATTGCGTGATCGGCTAACGTTGGCTAATGACAATTTATTTAAAGATTTTGGTTAAAATCCTGAAATTCTTCGTAAAAGAAGAAAAAGGGTATTTGGTATACCTTCAGCGTGTGCGGAATCCATAAGCAACAGTAAACGATATCTCAATGATTCTCCATTTCCTTCCCAACGCCGATGGAATGGACCTTTCTTTCTCGGAAATCACATGATTCGGTTCTGTGAGCCATGGTTGGAGCTTCCTTCGCGCTTTCTGATAAGAGAGCGATATCTCTAGAAATTTGGGTTTATTGCTCAATGGAAAGGGAAATGGGGCAACCGACGAGGGTTTTCGACTTGGAACGACCTGTCTCCAAATCGCTCACGTGTTTGCGGCTTCCTGCCAGAAACGAAGCAACAATCGCAAATGCCCGCGACGCAATAACCACGTGAACAATTTTTCCCTTTCGTTCATTTGGTTTTCATTGGTTTGTCGTCTTCGTAGAGGATCCGCTGCAGGGGCCCAGCCTCGGGTGAAGGAATATACATGGGTCCGGTACGCACCTAAAAGCCCGTGTTTTGGGATTGAAAGCGAATGGCATTTTTTCATCCTCGAGTTGTGAACGGCGACAGATTTGTGTTGCTTCCAAACTGGAACCATTTTGACTGAGCTGTTCATTTTGCGCTCCTCGTGGTGATGGTATCACCCGCAATGGGCGCTTCGTGAACGCGTAAATGACAGGGAGCATTGTAGAAGAGGTCCTCTCATCTCGAACCATTAAGGGCGATGCGCAATGGCAGACACAAATGAGCCGTGCTTTACCGTACAGGAGCATCTTCTTCCTGCCATGGGCGAGACCTGCGCCGGGCAACCACGCGCTTTTGCTTTCTTCAGCCTCTAGTTTTGGGAGCATAAACTGTACGCTCAGGTTAGAGCTTCTGCTGGCCATGTCGGTTGCTGCCAACCTCTGGCGTTTTGCCCAACAGAAGTAAGCAAATGAATGGAAACGAGGGTAGAAGAAGCAAAGCGCGTAGTTGCTTGACGGGAATGGTAAATCGAGCCTCTTGGTTTTCGGAAGCCTAGCTCCTTTGTATGATATAGATAAGTGCATGCGTGCCGTTCATGCCAAGGTTTTGCCTCGAGAGCCGCCTTGTGATAGGATGGGACGGTCCACAATCTTTGGCTTTTCCAGGGGACGTGACAGTTGAAGGGGGATATTTCCATGGAACCAATCGCTTCTTTCTTGGCCCTTTTCATGGCGGTCCGCCAATCACGCATCTGCTATCGACGCTGACCGATTTCTTCCAATTGGTGGAACGTTACCTTCCCCCTTCGACCCCCATTGGTGGAGCCAATCGGATGTAGGCCGTCGATATCGAGAACCAATGAGGGCGCAATTGGGGCGCGCGCACGATGCGCCGCCGCCCGTTCGAAAATCAATTAGCTAGCGCTGCGCATCGGCTCTAGCGCAGTGAGCGTCAGTGGCGTTCGACGCAGCGCCGCCGACGTCAACCAATCGCCGGGAGAATCGATGCCCGCCGCAACTTTTTCTTTCCGAAGCGCGCCGGCGGATCGACATTTGCTGCATCGGAGTCTGCGCGTTATCGACCGCGCCAGTGAGTTTAGCGCTATTGACGTTGCGCGCCGCGGAGAAATGTCCAAGAATCTTGCTCTTGAACGCTTTTCAATTAAAAGTCCATCTTGATTGGGGACACGTGGCTGCGTTGTGTTCACAGCTCCGGGTTTGTTTCATTCGACGACGTGGAGTGTGCCCGAAGGGTCTCAGGGAGACAAGGTTATGGCAGTGTTTTGCAGCTCTACCGTTGGGAGCGTAGAAAGCTTTCGCCATTGGAAACTCTATTGGCCCAAGATGGCGTGAAGCACATTGTCTGCTTTATTTGGAATGGCGGCCGCCAATGGATAGTCCGACTGAGATGTGTGATGACTTGAATCATGAAAGAAAGTCAAGAGAGAGGGGGGAAGTAGGCGGTCGCAGTCATCGAAGGTGGCCCGGATAGGAAGGCGGGGCCCGGGAACAACCTCCTTCGGCGCTCGTCGAACGCCGATCGCGCTAGCGTATTCCGTCACCGACGCCTGCGCACCGACGCAGCCCGGAAGAAGAGCGAGACGCACGATAACGGAGAAAAGTGATACTCTTCCTTGCAAGGTGCCTGCGGGGAAAGAGGCGCATTGCCCTCCCTCCCTCGACGACGATTCCGCTCAGGAAAAAAGATTTGCAAGGGCTATTGAATGATGGACAGACTCCTGCTGCACTGTGAGCAATGGTTAGGACCAACTTGGAATACTACAGGCGAAAGCGGGATTGGACTGCACGATGCGTCCCGAATGATCTCTTGGTCGACAGAAATAGGCCCACCTTCGCAGCGTGACGGACAAAAGAGATGCGCGTTTTTAGGAGAATCAGCAAAGGCTCGAAATACATGCGTTTTCTTCCCGACCAGATTTGTGTAAAAAAAGAACCTGGTCGTGCCATTTAACAGGTGCCTGTTCTTGGTGTACTCTTTAATTTGCTGTTCCCAAAAGACAGCGAAAGAAGAGAGCAAAAGGTAGCAAGAGCATCGCTCCCCGATCTCCCCTCCTTTCCTCAGGGGCTACCGATATTGACGTTGTTCCTTTCCCCGCCGTCGGGGCTGTAGGCGCTTCACTTGCTGCTACCCACCCGTCTCTTGTGGCTCGCTCTATGCTACATCTTGCGGATCACAATCACGCAAACGTTGTTCGCTCTGGCTCGGAGATCATGCTCATGAATTCTCCACAAGTGTACATATTTCTGTATATTATGCAATAATCCTCGGTGTTGGTCTTAGAGGCAGCTGATATGCTTAAGCGACGATAACTAGAATGATATCGCTTGCTAGGCATGTCATCCCATGTCGGACGCCTCTTTCTCACCCACACGCAATTTGCTTGAACGTGAGAAAGCGACCCATTGAGCTGTCGCAGAATATCGTAGTGATTGGCACAAATGATAAAACTACGCCTGTTTGGTGCGCTGCGGTTTAATAGAAACGTCCACTTGGGTTTTCAGCTTGTGCCGGTGGAGAGGTTTCCATGAGCGAAGCTTTGGAAGAGCAGTTATCTCGCGATTTTCAGCGTTGGCTCGTTGTAGGATGGCCCCAGCGAGAAAGAAGCAGAAGGTCCATGGTCCGGAGAGAAGGGAGCTAGCGTGAAAAAGAAGAGCGCCTCCTCCCGTGCTATCACGTGGCTAAGAGGGGGCCGTCCCGGGCCTCCGCCCGCATGGCGGCGCTCGCGTGTCCGTCCGCGCATCGTCTGCCCGGGGCAACAGGTTGACGTTCGCCGACGCTCGAAAGGCTCACCTTCGAGAGTCATCCATCCTCAACATCCGAGGACTCAACTCCCAACCGAAAGCGTGCTTATCCTCTCGCTTCTCAGCTCTATTTTGACAGTGCTCTGCTCCCCATGACGATGACGCAACCGTAGCAAGGTTTCCGAGGATGGCGGACCGCAGTGCAATCCGACGCTGATTTTATTATCAACCTTCTTTTTTGGATGACGCAAAGTTTTCTGCTGGTGAATTGTGGTTGTGGTGACGCGTCTGAACTTCGAAGCTAAGCGGTACTGAAGGGAGAAGACCCTTTGCGGTGTCGATACACAACTCGACCACGGACAAGCACATGAACATTCTGCTCTGCGAGGAACCCTTGTGAGTAAATTCCTCGCTTTTATCTTACGTCATCTCTTTGTTGATTCCAACACCGTCCCCTTTTGGTCACCCCTTTTGCCAGCACTGCCGCGATTTTAGTCGAGTGAATTGTAGAATTGTACGCGGCCGCAATTGTTTCAACCGCGCCCTACAGCACCCGAAGGTACAAGGACTGTGACGAGGGCATCATCTGCGCTTCCAATCAAGTTACAAACAGTGGAAGACATTGACACGATCTCAAAATTGTTTACACGGGGTCGCGATTAGACCTGGAGAGGCTGGAAACTGCCTGGAAGCGCAAGAGCTTAGCTTAAGAAATCGGGCATGACGTAACGTGGAAATTTCACAGTTATCATGCCTCACTTTAGGCTATAGAACGCCGGTCCTCCAACGATGCCGTTCACGTGTCGTTCAAACTCTGTCCACATTGCTTGACGCAGCATTGACTTTGTTCCCGCTCCGTGTCAAAGGAGCACAGCGCAGGGCACAGTCGCCATATCTTCCGACCTACCGAAACCTTTCGATGACATTGGCTGACCTCAACTCCATTTCCGCTACTCACTATCATGAACGTATGAGCTTTGCCAACAATGGCCTTCTTTTTTCTTTCTTTTTGCTCTTACGTAATTAGGTCCAGATTTAGAGCATATAGATGTAACTTGGGCAGCAGAAACCTTCTCACTCACTGACTCGCCCCAACCTTTTCAAAGTCCACTTTTTCTGCCCTCTCCCATGGCGAAACAAAAATCACTTTTGGGGCCCTCCACCAGCGCTGGCGAACATCGGCGCTTGACATTTCATGAACACCGGGCGACTTGGTTTTCTGTGGGCAACTAAGAGACTCGCCGAATTGGAAGCCAGCCCTGATCAATCTTAATCACGCCGTGGTAATGGGGCAGGCTACTGCACCAGAAGTGGTGAAACATCATCTGTCGTTGTTATGGTTGGACGGCGGGCGCACTATGGCGCTGAGGTGATGTCTGGTACGTCGCTGATGAACACCACTTATTTCGAGAAAGAGATGAAAGAGAGAAACTTGCTTGAGAATGACAGCGAGTACACTCTAAAAACACAACTTGACCGCAGAACACGGCGATGACCAATCGCCATTCCGGATGATATCTTTTCCTGACCCTATTTGCTGGAAACGGTGGGCGTACGCCTTTTTTGGGACTCTCATAAGTGTCACAAATTGCATTTTCATGTACACAAATAATAAGGAAGGAATATTCCCTAAAGGAACGGAAATTCGATGCGTATTTGGCCCTTTTTTGCAATAGCGTACAGGATCCTTGGGAATTAATCTACAGGTCTAGAGTGTGAGGACATAATGCTATGAATAGCTAGTATTTTGTCGGAGGTAATGCCATCGGCGCAATTGGGACAAAAAGCACGGAATGAAGGTTGGCAACAAAAGGCGTGGCTTGCATAACGAGCGCCCATCATCGCAGGACAAAAGGCTTTTGTCTCATCCGATGCCTTCAAGGTGAAGCTCTCCTATCTCATTCAACGTCCTCTATCAATGCTCTCACACATAAGACCTTGCGCTGACCCAATGAATGTCCACCCCTTTGGATGCGTCCTCATTGAAGGGCTATATGCTAATACCATTGCTACAGGAACCTAAGCAATACATGCAGATCGCAGAGCATAATGCCTCTTGTGTGCCCACCACGGTAAACGAGGATGTGTCAAGCTCTTTCTCCCGATGGCAACACACTTGGACCCTGCTGTTACTCGCGCCACCTTTTATCCTCTCGAGGAATTTCTTCTTTTTCCCCGTCTCCTGACGTGCAACAAAAGCTGCGACTGGGATGGGCTGAAAAAGATCAGTTACGCCCTCCACATTACAACTGCTTCCAACTACAACTTTGCAATCTCACAAACATTGGGCTTACTTTGGCTGAATGCTCTATTAGCTGATTGCTTCACCTGTACACTGCTTAGTAGATTACGGCATACCCACCTCACTCATGCATACCTACTGAAGAAGCAAGACCCACCAACTTCTGCCACGAAGCCCTCAATGTAGCTCATGTACTGCTTGTAATTCCAGAGGCTCCGATACAAGCATTTTCGAGAGTTGTACATTCCACTTCACCTGGTATTCTGGATTGGAGATGATCCGTTCATAATCTGTGGACAGAGTGGTTGACTTCCTTCGTGACAGCAAACTGCTTCACCTCATTTAAATCCCCATAGCAACATTACTACCCAAACAAACAACATAATCTTTTCCACATATTCGTAATTCATCTGACTGACCACAGGTTGTACGCAGTGGCGCATTTGCGCTTTGGGTAGAACCCAGACGCTACAACCCTTGTGGGCAGTAACCCATCACGAATATCTCTGTGAAAGCGTACGGTTTATGAGTACCTACAGATTATGACATGTACAGACATGTATACAGATTAGAAATGTCTTGTTTCCTATTATTGCAACTGTTTCGGCGCAGTTTGATCTTTGTTATCCTTGCGCCAGGTAAACCTAAATCCAATGAAATCCTGTGCACTGCTTACGGGGGGGTCACATGACAACGCTTCCCCGAGAGCCAGCGAAGCGTTACATAGCCCTTCGAAGTGGGCTTTACACGTTTTGCCATCGCGCGACAAACCATCATTTGGTGAATATTCTAGGAAGGGGGCATCGCATGCATCTCAGTCATGTGCTTTCATTGTTGCAGGAAACGCTCGAAATGAATGTTTTTCCTTCATTCGTTCGAGGTCTTCGTACAAAAGAGCGTTTCAAGCTACCGTAAAGCAAGTGAGGCGCAATCTCGGGAAATCTCGGCCAGCTATTCTATCTAAAGCCACACGGATGACGAAGTGGTGTGTGTATAAACTTTGGCGACACAGCCAGCCCTTGCCGGCTACTCCTGGACGCATACTGCATGGGCACTGAGAACGTCCCGTCTTTTCTCGCGGACGTCGAGGTGGCCCACGGGACATCCCAATCGTTTTTCCGACGGCAGAGACTCACGTAGTGCACAGCAGACACCCATTTTCACGTTGCTGTGGACACAAGACTAGACTCACTCACCCACCACAGCTCAGAAAAGAGATCACATCTACAAGGAGCGTCTCATTGAGGAACTTGATCCGCTCGCCATTCACCTCAAACTGTTCCCCCCGTACTGGAAGGCCGGGAATTCAAATGACTCCCAGTGATCTTGACACAAGATAAGAGATCGTGTTCAGGATAATTAGCCGCAGTTCGATAAGTTGCACTTTCTACAGGAGTCATTTAACCGATGCAGGAATGAAGTAGACGCGATCTCTGTCACTAACAGCAGCCAACTCCATTGCATGTCCACTACGTTACGCCTAACGGGGCGCCACCTAGGGCCCTGCGGTATTTCAGCAAGACTACCGATCAGGATATGTCCATGCGTGCTTGGTTCCTTCTTTCTTACGTTCGATGATCCCGTCGGCACCTGGCGCTTCTTCAGACGTAGCTGCCACTCTTCGGGATGGAACTCATCCTAACCGTCAAGTGTAAAATGCACACGCGAAAGAAGCTCCGTCACCAGCTCGCCCTTTTAACGCCGCTCACATTTTGGCCCGGTGGGGTAGGAGCGGCCATTGTTTCTCTTGCGTTTTCACCTGGACGCTTTCCCAGGCACAAATGCGGCATTGACTGTCACCAGGCATTTCGCTCTTACCAAGAAGCGCAGCTACGTGAAACGTATATCCCCGCATGAAACCGAGAGAATGGGAACTGCCATCGCCTACACCGGAAATATAAGACATGCATCAGGTCACTCATTAACTGTGTTCTGATTTTGTTTTTTTTTTTTTTTCATAGTCATTTTGAAGAATAATGCCATGAAACACAGGAAAATAGCCGTGCGTTAAGTGCAATACGGAAACAACGTAGTAGACGACAATGAAGCCGCCACTTGGAGTGCCGCTTTCGTTGCTCCTGGTATTTTTTAAAGGGAAATTGGAGAAAAGAAAGGTTGTGGATGCTAAGACGTCAGTACTGGCACTAGTTTTCCCCTCGAGCCGTCGGTCGCACAGATTTCCTACAGAAAATGACAAAAAGATGGAGTGTTATTTCACGTGTTATGTCAAGTACGATACCCTTAACATTGGGGTGGAAGTTCATGTCTGGAAACGAAATGAGGGTAGCTAACCTGATCGCCGAGAAGGTCCTGTCGCACATGCAATCGTTGCCGGACCTTTGACGGTCCCATTGAAAAGTTGCTTTTATTGACGCCCGAGTGACTTGCTGAAAGACGTTTGTAAACGTCACTGGTACATGAGTTGTGCGTACTTGCTCCTCTCTCCTAGTTACCGCTTCTTGAGAAGAGTGTGAAAAGAAGAAAGAGGGTCAAGCGAGGGATTCATTAGTGTCAACCCGCTGAACATGTTCCACGCTCTTTTGGCAAGCGATGCTATAGAGGGCGCTATTTCTGGCCGATTCTCCGCCGACATTGATGCGACGTCGTCTTTTCTTTCGGCCCGCATTGACGAATTAGCTTCTGCAGGCTAAATTTGTCACAAGTCAGTCGCTTTGTCAGCAGGTGTAAGGGAGCCTTTATTGGTAGCTTCGTTACACAGCAAATCGGTTACGGATAACTTCGTGAACAACTGTTTCGCTTATGATTTCAACATCTGTTTGGAAAGAGTCTTTGCGACCAGCTTAAATGTGGATTTGGTATCGTCGCAGAATAGAATCCTTACTACGCGTAACTACGTCCGTAAACAGCGAACAGAATCACTTGAGCGTAGACCACCATTAAACACTAAAGCAGAAACGAAATGAGGAAAAAGATATTGTGTTGAGCGCCGTGCACACATTCACTGGGTATGGAACCCCGCTGTGTTTCTGCATTGCAGCGGGAACACATAGGTAGGCCCTGTGCGTCCCAAAGCAGTCCCGCATTTCTTCGTCGGTAGACGCAACTTAAGTTACAGGTGGAAGCGACCACCACGTGCAACAAAGAAGAGAGTTTTTTCTTTGGGCATCGGAGCCTTGCACATGGGACGGACGTCCGTCCATGACGCAACCTTGAAAGTGTGTCTGGATAGCGTATTGAGGGCAGTCACATGCACAGCCGATGATGGCCAGCATCGGGTGACAACCGGCCGATGATAGCAGTCGAAATGAGCTTCTTTCTCTAATCATTTCTTCTCCTCTTTCGATTTGTCATGGCGTCCTGCCATATGTCATGCGTTCCATCGTGAAATTTTAGATGCCTTTCATCGGTTGCACTTATCGCGAACGGATGTTGTCGGCCGAGCGTTCTAGAAAGCGGTTATTGACATGGTCTATCAAGCCAAGTGACACGCACCAGAACATCATCTATGAAATCATGCGTGTCACGAGAACAACGATTATCAGTTCCCCGATTATCTCACCAGAGAGATGCGAATTGACCTGAATACGTTTCATTTCCCCAGAAGAACGTCCGTTTCGTTGGAATTGCGACACGTACCCAGCAGCCTCGACGTTGTATCGTTTCATATTCAAGCAATGCGGGGAGGTAAAAAAGCTTGACAAGAATCTGACCCCAAATAGCAATGACTGCTGAACAAGGCACTAAATCAACAACTGCCTGCTGTTATATTAGCACATGGGTTTGGGAGAGGCTTACGGACAAAAGGATAAATATATATAAAAGCGAAATAAACGACCACATGAACGATATTTCACACAATAATTGACTGATTTCAGTACACGGATGACTGCATTTACAGAAAATGTATTTAGGGGTGCCGAGGATTGACATATATCGCATAAATTTGTTCGAGAAAATTTGAGTTTGCCAGTTATCCCGTCACGTGTGAGGAGAGTTTGATCGAGTCGTTGAAGCCCTAATAAGAGGTCCACGTAAGATTCCAGTAAGTTAGAGCAAGTCATGCAGGCAGGGTCTTCTCTAATGTGATTCCCTTATTTCTTATTAAATAGAGATGATTCAGCTGTGGTCGTGCAAGCGATTAAACATCACAAGTTTTAGTTTTGTGGGCGAAATGGCACCATTTCTTGTTATGTACTCAACATGGTTATTTCACTCTATATGGCGCTAAGAACTCAATTCGTATAGGAGCGCTGCAATGCCCGGTATTTGTTTAGTTTCGGCCCTAAAAAGTGTTGCGTTTTTTAGTGGTTGTTTTCTGTGCTCACTTAAGATCCCTTTGTTTGCCATGACAATATCCATACATTGGCCTAACATTATGTGAACAACATATATTATTTTATTGTTGCTCTCAGGCGGTACAGAGGGGAGAGGTTTAATACCAATGAAGATGGAACACAGTACCAGGCCACACTTGTCTTGGGCTCGAGTGAATGTGAAAAGGCATTAGTCGAACACGAGGGCGCCAAAACCATGAATTCGTGATCGATTCACGGCGAAATAAAATATCAACAAGCGCTGCCTTAGTTTTTAGATGTGAAAATAAATTGAATACAAAAGACGGCTTATCATGTGGCGCACATAGAATGGCTGCAAAGCGTACGGTTAAAAGAATAAAATGGGCAGCTCGGTTCTGAAAACCTTCGAGTAAATTAGTCGAGAGGATCCTGACTGGGTGTCCCACACCCGAGAAGCGTGTTTCGCCTGGATCCATTAGTATCTTATAAAGGAGAAACTGGGGAAAAAATGTGCCTAATATAGCTGAGGAGCATTGCTAGTAAGGTATCCAGGAAAGATGACAGCTGAAGAACACATCTAAGTATACTTCTACAATATAACTAGGGTTCCGCATTTTCGGAAAATGTCGAAAAACAGCCGCCGAATATATATATATATATTGAAAATTCGGCATATTCCGAAAGATTCATCGGGCCACGCGTTTGAGAAGAAACAAGAAGCTAGAGTCCGAACATACCCGAGTTTGTCACCTTCACTCCACTTTGGCCGTCTGGCATCTTGCGCCGTTCTCGACACCACGCACTGCAGTTACGGATGGGATGTGAAGGACGTCATCACTGGATGCTCAGAACCACGAAGCGATTCACAGAAAATGCTCCAGTTCCGTTGAAAGGAACGTCCACGGTTCCTGTTGGTATTGTGTACAGATCCTCGATCCAAATCTTAAAACCGAGTAATTTCATTGTCTGCGAGGATGTGGTGCCTATCGCTCTGTATGGTGAGCGCTTTAGAGATGGTTTAAGTACGGAATTTTCTGAGNAAAAAAAAAAAAAAAAGAAAGAAAGAAGGAGTTGTTACACTTTTGGGCATCGCGTGATACTGCCTTTTGTCGGTGTGGGCGTCGGAATTGCCGTGTGGAGCGAAAACGCAGAGCGAGCATTCTCGACGTTGCTTGTCGTGAACCAAACAGAAAGAGCAGCCATGTCTGAGGAAAGTTTCATGATGTATTCTTGTTTGTACTGTAATAAGCCCTGAGCGGAAGTAGTGTACTTATATGTTGTGTTTCACTTGAGCTTAAAAAACAAAGCAAATATCCAAATAAACATAATGTTTTCTCTCATCACTTCCATCACATAATTGGCTATAAGTAGCTATTGCTATAAAGGATAACAACAATCCGCTATCTATGGCTATAAGGAACCTAATAAAGTATGAGTTTACGACAATAATTACTGGTTCAAGTGACGCAATTTGAAAAAAAAGAAAGAAAAGAAAGCAGCGGGTTTTGTTCATGCTGGGAGTTGCTTGTATAGTAGTTCCTCCTCGTCCCCATTTTTGATCGGCCCAAAAGCACATCTTGTGAGCAAGGCAGAATGGATGCTCGTGTGAAAATGCTCTTCGTCATGACGTCAGTGAATAAGCTGATTGATTTCCCTCCTGCGCCAATTGTTTTCCTTCTTGTAAATAATGAAGCGAGCAGGGCGTGGCACTTGAAAGGAGCCCTCGTAAGTAATTTCCTTGTATATACAAATCCTAACGACACTGATCCCGGAAATTGAGGCACTTTATAGCCCGGACAGTAGCGCGTAACAGGCGAGAAATGCAGAAGCCAAATAAGCACGTTGCTTGTTTGGCAACTCCATCCAAGTCCACGACATCGTCTATGGATCGTTAGCCGGATAATTACAGATTGAGCGGAATCCTGAAGGTTCTCCTGGCCGGGTGCGCTCAGCTATGTCCGTTCTCGTTTACGAGTAGCCAAAAGTTGTCAGCACGAGGCACGCGTAGACATTCGGTACTTCTCGTCTGGCTGACCCGAATGAAGCAACGGACATCTCGTTGTTTACCCTTTTCGTACGAAGAAATTTACACCTCACTTTTCGTATTTCTAAATCGTCAAAGGGGGAATCTAAACTTTTCATTACAATCGTGTGTCGGTTGGGGCTATGTGGCCTTAAGATATGTTGCACAGTGCATGAGAATGAAAATGGAAGGCACTATACAAGTTGAACACATATGCGCACAATAATAGAGCGGCGAAATTTCGCTGCTTCGGTTGCGATGCTAGATAGACCATTTTATTGGCACTTGTGTAATAAATAATAAATATCCATCAAAAGATTTCAACTCGCGAGCGATGCATAACTGGTGCCACGTTAAATATCTAATGAGTGGCGGCGTGATTACTTACCGAAAATTGCTCAGTTAGCCGTTAAATGAACGAGGCCTGATATACCTGAGCGAGATTATGGGTACACGACCTCGTCACTAATTATGTGTCTCTTTAAACGAGAAGAAATGTCGTGGGTGTTTTCCCGGAAAGCATAAGGGACGTAAGTAACTTCCTTCACAGCAACGCTTGTTGGCCAGGTGCCGTACCCGAACTGCTTAGCATTCGAGAATTATTCCCTTTGACGACTGCCACGAAATCCAGCCCCACCCCTTCGGCCGCTCCTAGCTAAAAAACAAAAGCGGGTTGCACAGGGATGAAAACTTGTCAAAAAGTGGACAGATATACGCAGGAAGTGATCGTCTTTCCCGTCACGTAAGCGTGTTGAAAGCGCCGCTTACAAGAAGCCACGAAAAACATACGGGCAAGCGTCGCTTGGAGAAATTTTTCTTCAGCCCTTTTCTTGTGAGTTATCGGCTATCGATGCGCGGCATTTCGGCGAAGCCGGCTTCGCATGTACGTGCCGGTATGCACGCTGGGAACACAACATTCGCCGACATGCTTGCCCGCACCACGTGCCGCAGCTGCTTCGCTTGCTTCAACGAGGCAAGAAATATTTGTCGGAAGCTTTGGTACGCCCACAACGCATTTTTGGTTGGTGCCTCTTTATACGTTTCGTACCCCCAGTTAGAATACGCCGGTAAGGCCTATTTCGCAAGAACAGTCTTGTACAGTTGGGGAAAGAGAAACAAACAGCCTTTCAAGTCATTTGTCTGCAAACTGTCTTCCTATCGCTAGAAGAAAATGTTAATGTGGGCTGCTTAATGGGAGCTTCTTCTAGGTACATAAAGAAGAGTTGGGGCTATATAGTGTGACGAAAGAATGGCATTGATTTGGGCTGGAACCAAGTACCAGAATGACATGGTGTCCTTTGTGGTCCAACTCTTTGCGTATTTTTTTTTTTTTCTCTTTGGATTTGCTTTCTTGAAGAATCTATAGCACCTCTGTATCTGTTGTACCTGAGAACTGTCGGCTGAAGAGCGGAGAAGCGAAGCGCGATTCCTGTCGCCTCTCCGATTCTCTGGGAGTGAATCCTCCGTCCGGCTAACCAAGCGTTGCGCAGCCATTCACCTGGCACTTTAAGTGAATCATGAGCACGATGGAGGCCTTTTAATCCGCTCTGCATGATGTATCGGCAACACGCAGGGATTAAGACTAAACAGCAATTACCGCAGTATTTGGCCAAATCATTCTGCCATTCAGGGTGCCAAATAATACAATCAACTTTATTCCTCCACGATAACCTGTTGTACATGCGACGTCGCCTTTGATCCTTCTTCATAGCAGAGTTTACATGAGAAGACCGGGAGGGGAAATTCACTTTTGATCCCATTGCACTGACGGTTTGTTTCGATACATACGAAAGCAGCGGAAAGAGCAATATTTTATAGTAAGGATACTAAAGGGCCGTCCTGAGGTTCGTTGGCGGGTGACTGCAATGCAGACACCTTTCTTTTCCCATTGGTCGCAGAAATGCGTCGTCGGGAGCACGTCGAAGGCAGAGACAACAGAAATGGTGCTGAGAAAACTATATTCCAGTTCAAAAACTATGAATATTGAAGACGTCATCTAGCTTCCCCCACCCTCCAGGACGAAATTTATCCTTCTTAACCCTCTCGACCGTAAAAATTGTAAATTATCTCGATTTCGGCGGGGACCAAGATTTTTCGCCGCCCGCCCGGATATAACCGTTGACACCATGAATATGCATGTCGGGTTTGCTAATCCCCGCGGGTAAAATTTTCTGCTGTCTCCTGATTTACGACGCTTTAAGCCCCCTGACTGCGAAGTCGTATTGTTTGCAATTGTGAAAGTCGAAATGAAGATGGAAGAAGCTTTGATGTCGACTTGGCGTCATGTTGCTGCTGCTCGAAGGTCATTTGGATACAAAGAAATGAATAATAAAGAGAGGATTATGGGCCCGTCGGACAGGATTCATGATATGACACGGCATCCAAGGTGGATCAGTTCCTCGTCATTGGGGGACTCTCTCTCATCCGGCACCATCTTATAAATAGAGAATTATGTGGAATAAAGTTATCGTGCGAAAGGCGCCTGTTCGTGCGCGTGTTCACCATCGATGGCGTGCCACATGCATTTCCGCTCGGGCTAGATGACATTTGCTTTGGAATTACGAAGCCTGTCGAAGGAGGGGCACAGCTTGCGGCCATTGTGCCCCACTTGCACAGCATAGCAAAAAGCACAGCGATGGCTCTGTTTTGCACTGAACTCGTCATGCCCATAACTGTCATTGATTGATTGATTAATTAATTAACGTGAAATATCAGAATGCGAGTTCATCGCCGGTGACATCTTTCTTTTGCGTTTCGTGTTGCGACAACAGCAGGAATAATTTTCGTCTCATGTCAACAGCGTAAAGTGTTTTCAGTGAAATGAGTTTCGATATTCCCTGCCGAAAAAAGTGAAAAAGTACCTGGAATCTCCAGTTGTCAAGGAGGCCTGAGTAATTAATTATGGCCCTATTGTGGCCATGCAGTCGGATTGGCTGTTGCCGTTGCCTTGTTGTCCACATTAGATCTCGGCATAGCCGATTATCGTGATGAGATGGTCATTCGGAGCACTGAATAACAAACACTCTAAAAATAGAACTTCGCCGCCTAAAAACCAATCCCCCAGTAAGAATGATATCGTTAACGCACAGGATTCGTCAAAACCTATGGGCGTACACCTTAATTATACACGCTAAGTAACACAAAAAAGCTTCCGCCCACCGTTTCTGAAGCGTTTCTGTGCGTTAACGATACCATTCTCACTGGGGGATCGGTTTACGTCGGGTTACGCGGTGAAGTTTCATTTTTAGAGTGTATGTTGCTCGGGCACTGGAATAGATTTGGAAGGGTACGCGTGAAGCAGGTTCTCTCAGCGCTGGGCGGAGGGTGAACACCCACAACAGTACATGCCTTCACATGTCGACTCTGCGTGGCGACTCTTAAAATAGAAATTAAAATGGCGACGACGAATCTCCATTCCGAATGAGAGCGTTTACTAACCTGACGGGTGAAAAAGTCAATCGCGATGTTACGCGCGCAATTTGACGCTTCTCATAGTTCCGATTCATGTCTGGTGAGGCGCTTGTATTGCAGTGAAGGACGTTGGCTGAGCCGAGCGATCGTCTGGGCGCCTGATACAGGATGGACGGGAGCCAGATGAGAAAAAATTGGTCGTTTGTGAACATGCTTTTACGACAGGTGTTTCAGAGGCGGTCGCCACTGACACGCGTCCCCAGCCGCCGATTTTACGGCTTTCGGGATAACACGATAAGGGAGCACCTGATGACGACGTGATCGTCGCCATAAACTGGTCGGCTACACCTGCTATCGCATCTATTATGGGTCGGCCCGGTGATGCGGAAACGATTGTGCTCAAAGGATTCATTGCCCGTCGCCCCTGAAGTATACGGGCTCTAAACCGAAACTAATAAAATATGCAAGCCCTGCCTTTATGCCACCTTCGGACAATCTCCTCTACTCGGGGTTCATCTCCCAGTCTTCTTTGGGACATTTGACGCTTTCAATTGAAATGCGTTTCTGTCAACAGGGGCACTTTGTCGACGTCGTGTCAATGGACGCACGAATGAGGGAATACGCGCGAAGAGAGCATCAGCTGATTTAGCAAGTTCCTCGTCAAGTCCCCTGGGAGAGTTACTGGCTCTGCCCTCCCGCTGCTGCCATCTTCATTTCAAGTTAGACAAAGCGCCGGCCCTTTGCTGCCACGGCCCGATGAAATTAGCCCCCGAGCAAAATAGATAAGGGTCCTCAAAAGTTGTCGCTTTTGGGGAAGCAGCTGAGGGGAGCTAAATTTTGAGACAATCATCTTATATAGATGCAGGCGCGCAGTCCTCTATATTTCTGGCTCTACATGTTAGAAGAAGAGGTCATTTAGCGGCGACGGGAGTGCCTTCTCATCATCATTAGACCGAGCAACAAAAGGTGAAACGACCATTCTTTGTTACGCGTGCCAGGGAAAAGGTGGTACGGGCGTCTTATATCTACGAACGGAATTTGGCGCAAACCGATTAGCATGTACGCGCCGTCCTATGTTGGAAGGAGACATGGAAGAGAGTTTTCCCTCCTGCGCGTACGAATGCTGTAATTCACTGGGCCAAGAGAAACTGCATGGGCTAAGAACATCCTCTTGTCGGTGATGCTTGGGTACGAGGGTGGGGACGTCTTCCCCTTTCTTAGATTACTCCGCATTCGCAGCCCACGAGCTAAAAATGCAGCCACTGGTTTGAGTGACATCCTCCACTTATTATTTCCTGCGAACATACGCAAAAACTCGTTTGAGGCAACTTTTTTCTTTTCTTTTTTTTTACGTGTGGTGAGGCGTAAATGACGCACGCGCAGGGGATCCATCCAATGTTTTCCCTTTCGTGTGATTAGTGTAACGAAAATGGTGTTCATCTTCTTCCGCGCTGCCTGCTATATGCGACAGAACGGCGCCACATCCAGGAACAATGAAAATATAGGACGACCAAAGTCCAGCTCTTTGACGTACACATTGACGCAATTGACGAGCAATGGGATATTGTAGAGCATCATCCGCGGTGAAACCTCATTATTATCCTGTGGATAGTTGTACTGATGTTCTGGGTATATAAGGGTCTCTCATCTTTTCGTAAGCATAGTCCATTCGTGCGTCGCATGCAGGCCGGCCTCATTTTGTCCCTAGGGAAGCCAACATTTTTCCCGCATGAAATTGAAATGCTATATACAGGGTGGTCCACCAATCATCGCAAATATTTAGAATAAATAGCGTAATAAATCGGACCTGTAAAGCAACACCAATTGCTGAACTAAATTCGCCGAAAATCCGCGGAAATTAGTCCTTGGCTCCGCCTACTGTTTGCCGCCTCTGTATATAGTTTGAGTGCCTAAGTGCGACATACCTAGTGACATTAATTTCCGCAGATTTTCGGCGGATTTATTTCAGCAATTGTCGTTGGGTTACAAGTCGGAGTGTATTGAGTAAAATGGCCATGAGCAACCTTTTTCCGTTAAGGAAACGTTAGGTTGATTTGGGAAATTTCGGAGCTCAGTTCAAGAAATGACATTTTCCGTCAATTGAAATGAAAGAAAGACCAATCTTCCGAGATCCCATCTAAAATGGCTGCCGTTCGCTGCTCAAATGCGATGCGGCCCAAGCAATCGGGGGATGTACTTGCAGAGACATGTCCTGGGATCGACTTCTACAGCCGCCTGTGCTGGAAGATGTTTTTCCTGGGTTTTCCCCGTACGGTCAAAGACACTGTAAAGTCGGCCCGGGACGTCCCTATGGCAGAACCTGTTACCCTTACTAACGGCCAACCAACCACGTCCTAAAACTAGGGCTTTATACATGAGTGGAGATCAATCAACTCCTACTTGAAGTAATCATTGAAAGAAATACCCAGCATGTCGCTATAAGGCAGCTGAGGGAGTATGTACGTACTGTTTGCCTCCAGCAGCGTATCTTGCAAATAATTAATACAGGAAGTGTGGAACAGTTGCTGCGTTCAAGGCCGTTGGCTTCTCATATTCATGCGCGCATTGAGACGGCACTAATTCGTGCCTCGGAGCGATCATCTTTCATCGCACCACCGCCACTGGGAAACGAAAGCGAACCCCCACGCACTCAGCCAGAAGGCGATGACCGCCTTTTTGGGACCTGCGGAGTGTGACGTCAGCGGGTGACACCGCAAGCGTTGTCCCACCAGATTCATGTCCCTTGACGAGGGCCATATAATAGCGATTCAAAACTATGCATTGACGTACCTTACATTCGAGATATAGCACAGCCCTCAGTTCATTCATCGCGTTAGGCCCTGGACAGCAAGGAGTTCCTTTCTCTCTTAAGTTGATTTAGGCTGTCGATAGAGCATTAGATAATGTTCAAAACGGGGAGCCTCTAGTTATTTACACAGAGAGAAGATGGCGTGAGAAACGACCAATGGTTGTCGGCAAGCGTTTTATTACAGGGCAGTCACTATATAACGTAATAATATCCCTTCTTGTTCTTGTCTGCCGATGGAGACAATAAATCGAAGTTTATGGCCCAGCCGTCGACATCATAAACAACAATGGGAATCTGTCGGCAATAATAGTTGAGGCCTCTATTGCCTTTGCCCTCGCTCACTGGCTCAATGATGGAATTACTCCCCTCTCGATCTTCTTCATCCCTCCCCAAGCGACACGTTCATGAGCAATAGGACATTTGAGCAGCAGCTAGCCCGAGGGCTATTTTACCAATGGGAACCCTCTCCTTTCATCTTCTAACAAAGAAAATTTAGGAAAAGTCGGAGCATACCGAGCCTAGTTTTCCGTTGACATGAAACCTGTTAACTGCATTTATAAATGAAAATACCACGTAACACAAGTTCCCCCAGCGGCAAAAAGAAAAAAGTTACGTTTTTTTTTATTACCGTCTTATATTATTTAAAAATTTTCCACATCAGTATTTTTTTCTTGATTCGTAGAAAGCACGTATAATACAGTGAGCAGCACAATGCGTGACTTCTTATTTCCCTAACCAGCAACATGAAGCCACATGGGAAAGCAACCCGCTCAGCACCTTATCAACCCCACTGAAGCTAAAGTAAATAGATAAAAAAATAAATGATGAATATATATTTTTAATGTATTAGTACGTTCACAAGGCTACAGGTTGTTTCTAGTGCACCCTCAACTTGTGTCACCTTCTTCGAGAGAGAGAGAGAGCTCTCCGAACGGTAACACTTGACGGCTTCGTCCGATGCTGTGATGATGTGCTTGCCTGCCGTGCTCTCAGCGTCATTAACGGAACCATCAGCGGGTCGTCTTTTGCGATTCCTATAATTCTTCGGGTAATAAATCTTGGCTCCATATATGGCTGTGGTGCTGTTAACGCATTTCTGATTGGCCACCGTTTTCGGTGCTTCTCTCTAATGGTGAGCCGCTAATGGACTGCCGATAGACGCTCCTCTTGGCCCTCCGATTTTCTCCTACCTGCCGACTCACGTGCAATGCAATAATGCCTTTTAGGCATTACGCCAGCGGGGCTCTCTCGCATCGATCGGCTCTGAGACAGGGGACGGTGCCACAAGGCTTGAAAAGTACGCGTCGGGCGACACCACCTACTGCAGAACGGCAGGTTCTTATTGTATATCCTTCATCTTCTCCGGGCCAAAGGACGTGGCACGGGGAACCCAATGGCCTAGGCCATACAATCATACGTTTTCTGCAGTCGGTAATATTTGGTCCGCAAGCGATACAGGGTTCCGTTCGTCCTCGATCTCCCGCGACTCTACGTCTTAGTGAGGTGCTAGTTGTGGGCACACTGGACGCGAAAACGTGCGTCCCATACAGTTTGTGGACGACGAACAGCCCCCTAATATGTCGGGACACAGGATATCGACGACAGAGGCAACACGGGCATCGTGCATTCTTGCAGCCGAAACTTGAAGCACTCGTTACGCAACAGTCCTTGACTCCGTGATCCTGCTAGTGATTCAGGACGCATAAAAGAACAAGAGTCGCGCCATTGCAAGTGGCTTTTTATCAAGGGTGTAGAACATATTACTGAGACTTCACTTGTGGCCTCATGAAAGGAAGGCAATGTGATTAGCTATATTCTGACCGTCCTGCTCCGCGTGCATCGAAATATTCCGCAGCAGTCAGTCTGCGGGGAAACGTGCGCATTCCAACAGTGTTGCGTTTGTTGTTCCCTCGAATGCGTTTGAGGGAAAAGTGGAGTTGGAGCATTCGCACTGGCTAAGCAAAAAAGCTACGGTGTCATGAAGAGAAAGCACATTCGTTTCACGATGGAACGCGGCCCGGTTCAAATGTCACGAAGGGATTTGTGCTGCTTGCAAGTGGTGAAAAAAGCTGTGGCACATAAAATTGATCAGATTAGCACCTATAATAAGTATTTTTTCTCTTGTAGGAGGCGCGATAAGCGTTCTTGATTGTGTACAAAGGCCTTAACTTACCTTTGGCATCTTGTTTACATTTCATCTTGTTCTGTTTTGATTGCCCGCTACAACTGAAATAAGAAAATTGCGACGAAAAAAAAAAAAAAAACAGTGGCCGAGTGGGCTAAGTCGTCGTTCTTTCTTTACCGTAGGCTGGGAGGTGATGGGCTCGAATCCCGCCGCCAGCTGTGCTATTGGATTTTCCCAGGAATGGCACAACTTGAGTCCCCTTCCATGTGTCCGCTGGCCACAGTTGCCTCTCGGTGCTAAAACCGAATTTGAAAACTACTAATAATAATAATAATTTGGGGGTTTACGTCACGAGACAACTGTGATCATGAGCGACGCCACAGGGTAGGACTGCGGATAATTTTGACCACCTGG
>JARGYV010081526.1:0-18199 GCA_029532675.1 Ornithodoros moubata | reverse complement strand
GGTCTTTTTAAGATGAGCTTTGACGTGGACTTTTGGACCGACGTCACGACTAATCTCGATAATCATTCTGTATGCAGAAGGAAATGACTGAAGAAGAGCAAGGTCAATGAGCGACAGTTGCATTTCTTGTAGAATAGGTTTCAGCAATTAGGGCATCCATGTCGTTGATGGCGTATCAGTGGATGTTTTTATTCCGTGTTAACGTTGCCTTTTGATTCGGACAGATGACGAAAGCTCAACTGCGTCTTTGCATTTCCCATAAAGGAATTAAACTGCATTTGCAATTTGCCCACAGAATGTTTTCGTATGAAATTGAATTATCATTTTTCTACTTATTTTGACGCACGGAATACACAAATTGTTACCTCTGAACTATTCTACCGGAATTCGTCTTCTTCTTCGATAGTTGTGTACAGTAATAACTATATGTAGTTCAACTACAGTCCAGTTACCATTTACAATGTCAGTGAACTGAAAAATGATTACTTTAGCACCAGCTACGGAGTCAAATTCAGTGTTGTCATGCGACCGTCGCACCGTAAGCCTAAGACAATGTTCATGGACTTGAGCCTTTTGCACCTAATCAACAAATGCAGCACCAGACAGTTGAACGTGCACTCCTCATTCAGAATGGCAATTAAATAAATATCAGTGCTTCACCACCCGATATTACAACTCGCTCTTTGAGCTGAAAATGATATCCTCAATACACATCTTGTTCGCATGTTCACAATGGAACCCTTTCCTTTTCGTTCTGCTTTCTTTTTTTCAGAACATCCTGCTCCGTCGGTTGCACTAAAAAGGAGAAAAAGTGACGACATTAGAAGATGTCGTCAGGGATGTGCGTTTATCGTCCTAATTAGTTGCTTTTTCGTCTGCTATCGTCTCGTGGCATGGACGCAGTTAAGAAGTCTTTCAGAGGCAGCGGTTGCTCCTTTCAGTGCGAGACAGATGTTTGGTGAAGCCCACCTGCACAGCCATTTGCACCGCTTCTGGCGCCCTTTTCACGACGGCGAGCGTCCATTGCAAAAAAACTGAGAAAGTGCTCGCTTTGTAGCCGTGTTCTATATTAACTGACGTCTGTGAGGCAAGTGCATTAAAAAAGAGAGGAGAAAAAACAGCCGGCTCATTCATTTTCTCACGGTACGCCCGCGAGGAAAATGTTTCCACAGAGTTTTTCACTGATGCAAGAAATTATTACGATAATTTCGAGTAAAAGCATAGGCTGTAATGAAAGCGCAGCAAAACGCTAAGAAAGTCCCAGACGGAACGATCAAACCCTGCCATTCCTCGTATGAACTCGTACAGAGGTCGCAATCCCAATGTATCGTCTCCACGACAGTTGGAACCCACTTAAGCAGTTCAACACAGTCTCCAGTCCTAAGAAAGCTTCCCATTTTCAGTCTATTTCCCGCATAGAAGAGTTTCGTCTGGCCTAAAATAGCGGCCCTCGCCTTTTCCTCTGGGCCGGTGAAGCATCCAATCAAAATATTGGAGGATCTTTCCCAAACGGAAGGTACGACATCAACAACATTCAAAACACGGCCTATTTAGAATGGCGACTGAAGTATTCGCTCTGAAAGTAATTCATCTGGAAGAAAAAATTGCACCAAGGATTCCGCGAGCAGAAATCGTATCAGGTGATGAGGGTCGTCAACCGGTCGCCGCATTCTTAGCATTAGTGGCCAGTAAAAGGCTGTGGCTCTTCCACCACACTTGGGGGAACATTTTGAGCGTGCCTGCTGTGTACAGTGGAAGGGAGAGCTATAAATAAATCCCGCTCGGGGCATTTTTCTCGTGGCCTTTGCTCGTCGGGCAACGGAACTATCGTGATGACGTCCATCGAAGTTGCTTTGGATTCGCTCACTTTGTGTTCCTTGGATCGAGACTCAAGCTAGTTTCGCGTGTTTGCAGGTTATTTCGTTTCTCTGACTAGAGGTGAGAGGGATAAACACGTTCTACTCAACCCCCGTTGCATTTGGAAGCAATTTCCTCTGCCTCACTTTCGAGACACCGCAAACGTCGCTGCTTGCACTTTTGACTGCAGGACTTAAGCACGAATTCCCGCCATTTTTCGCTTACGTCGTTCGAACCCCTTTTCTACAGGTATTCCTTTAACAGAAAACTACATCGATGCCTGCAAAAAAATTCCGACGGTCGTTTCCCATGCAGGTTCCGCTCAACCTGTTCGCCTTGACTACGTCGGAAGGAAGGGAGATTTATCAGCAAAATAACCTGTTACCTACACACATAAAAAAGAACAAACGCTCTATATACACTAAGATGTGATTCGTTTAAGATATTCCAAATGTTGTTGTCTTTCAAAGAGTACGGGGGCTGGCGATGTTTCCTCAATTTGAGAGTTCCTGATTCAAAGAAACTTGCTTTAAAATATCGAAATTGATTGATTGCTGGGCGATCTTGACGAAGACGTCGATTTTATTTGTTTCCAATCCGCAACAGTGGTCGAGGCTACATACAATCAACGCTCAGTTTGCTGGGACGCGGCAGCAAAGCCAGAAGAAACCTCAATTGAAACCCTTTCGAATGTTTCTGGTCGAGCTTTCAGGCTAGAAAATCTACTACAATTTCATGCGCGCGCCTCATATCATGTCCCTCTCTTTGATGAGTGTCATTCTTCCTGGCTCTGGCTCTANAAAAAAAAAAAAAAAAAGTCCAGTTTTAACAGTTTACGTTTATGCTGCAAGCAGAACAAGACCTTGAATAGTGAAACCAGAAGTATATCTACATCCAAGCGGGTTGGCGAACATCCAGTCAGCACAAAAGAAGTCCTCATTTAAAAACGCTTCGTAAGAATTGCCTTTCGAGTGTGCTTTCCACGAATACCTTCGTGTCTTCTGCTACGGCCGGGTCGAGTGTTTATGAGAGTGGTCCAAGAACTTGCCCTAAGTAAGAAGCAATTTCTCTGACTTGAGTTTAGTCCGCGAATAAGTCGGAGGGCAAATTGTCACGAATCACGGCTGGCATCTGGAACGAGCTAAGAACCTGCGGGCGTTGAGTAAATGGCTGCACAAGTTCCAGTGGCCGTCGAGTTCCATGCTCCTTGCCCGTCAACGGCTAACGTTCTTGTAGTGCCAATCTATGACGTCAGAGGGCAACTCGAACCGGGAGAGTCGGAGACCAGACGGCATGCACCCCGTCTGACTTTTGCTTCTACATATAAACACGTCAATTCCTTTGCGTTCTTGAAATCCATCATTAGAACACATCTTGAAAACCCAGCAAGGAAACTTTACATTGCTCGTTCTAACTGTAGCTGGGACGTTTGATGCGCTGAGCGTGTTCGTGACACGGATGCTGCAAATGTTTCTCGTGCAAAAAGGTTCTTCTGTCAACAGCTTCGACACACAGATGACGTCACTCCCCTTGACTCAACGGCGCCTGCCTGCTCGGAAAACGCCGTCCATGTGTCAAAAGCAAACGAGTGTGTGTAAACCTGTGCGAGAAGAATTTTCGGTAAACAATCGCTTGTGTCAATTTCATTTGAAAGTGAAACCGCAGTGGGTAAATGCTTTCTTGTAAAATATAGTTCCGGTGATTGCAGTGCTGCGACTGAGAACGGAAGTAGCTCGACTGAAGCATATGCTCGGCAGAACGTTACGCTCGAGCTAGAGTGAAAGAAAATGTCCCCCGTTACTAAATATCCTCATTTGATCAACGCCCACATATGCAAGCGTTTCTAACGTTGATCACAACAACTGCCGCTACCAATGTGCGCCACCAAAAGTGCGTCAACCGTGACCCACTCGAGCACATCGCGTTCTGTGATGCCCTTTTTGATGAGACCACAATCCAAGAATTTCCGCGAAACAAAATCAAGGATGCAATCAAGAGGATGCGTTCAAGATCATTACGTCAACGGATTGCTAAAAACAAGCCGACAACAGGAATTCTACCTCTGGGGGAATATGGTTACCAAGTTGGCCTACGTCGAAAATACTCCCAGAATGACGGCACACTATCAACACCGAGCGCAGCGCAACTGTGGGAGAGGAGGAAGGGCGGCGGCGGCGCTGCAGTCGCGAGGAATAATGCGTCTGCTCGCGAGCCTTCCTCCCGCAGTACAAGTGGAGATCCCCACGCAGGTTGTGATCTATTATTGTTTGCATATATATATAGTTTGTGTTGTGCATTGGAAGCGGAAAACACTTTGGATTACGTACGCACACCATGGCCACAGGAATACTAGTGAGCTACCCCGCGTCGGCACTTCACGAGACAGCTGCGTTCAAGCGCAAGAAAGGTGAGGTTTATCGGTAACAGGAAACGCCTCGCATTTTCCAACTTGGAAGCGCGGGCTTCCATGTAATCGTCGCAGAAGAACGCTGGGATACTTTAAGCAGAAGTGTCAGGAAATTGCGCTCTTTATGAACCCAGTGAATGAACGGAAAAACTCGACATCTATGCCAAGAATGCTGTTTAAATTTCGCTAGTCGGCGCCAGCGACTGTTTTTAGCGCTCTTTTTTAACATATCCGTTGCAGGAGGCGCAGTCGTAAGAGGTGTGTCTGAAACTCTTTGCCACGAGAAGCTAAGTCGAATACGAGACCAGCCGTTTCTTTTGCCTTTTGCTGTGCCACCAATCGATGAATAGACAGACGGTCGACCTTGGGGGAAGTGCGGCGCCGGATACTATGCGAATGCTCCTTGGTCAATGCCCGCAGACATGAATTTCGCTTGCTTAGTTGAACACGGCCCGCAGTTGCCCCGACGCAGTTGAGTGCGTATAGGATATGCGGTGACCCGAATTCGCGTTCAGGAAGCAACTTCGTTTCTAGGACACCCGCAAGCTGAATCGCTGGCGAAAATCTCGAAAAAGCCACGTGCTAGGGATTTATTTTTCCTTTGAGGTCATTGCTGATAAACCTAGAATAATTTTCTGCGCTTCTCGTCAATTGTTTGTTTTTCCAGAGTTACTTTATACAATGCGCGTTGTTGCAGCACGTGATGATTCAACTGCGTACTTGGGACAGAGGCATGAAATGACGACAATAACGTGGCCTGCTTACGTAAGCACTTATGAAATCCCTCTTGTCTCACTGGGTGAGGTTCCAAACGAACGGACTTATGGGGAGAGCGCATGCGGAGTTGTGGGTTTTCCCGCTTTACAATGAACTGGGCTCGGGTCAAGGGCTGCTGCGTTGAATCACTCGACAAGTGCTTACTCTAGCGCGTGTTCGCTTAGTCGTCGCTCTTGTCGGCATGGAATTTCCTTCTGCAGAAGGTAATGAAAGAATTGTTTCCTCTTTCACGGCACATTGTCTAGCTCGTAACGTTAATTTCCATGCCATCGTCACGCGCTGTTTGAGACGTGGCTGAACAACGCACGTGATTCTGACGCGGTGTTTTAGTGTTAACCGCTGAGGTTAATTTTTTTTTTTTTTTTTTTCACACTCAAGGCGGAAGTAGCCTGCTAATGCGTTATTTTCCTGGCTCTTGTTTAGGGCATTTTTGAGGCAGAAGGCTTTTTGTTTATCTTGAACAGATCTTTGCATCCGTCACTCGAAATCGGACCCAACGCTCGCGACGCTGTCGAGGCCGTCGTATCTTTGCTGTCAAGAGAGCGCCCTCCAAGCGTGGGAGAGCAGTGAGAATCTCACCATTCAGGCTGATGCTGTACTCACTATCGAAGGTCTCAAACTCCAGTACAACTCGTGTTTCACGTGAGTATTGACTTTGCTGTGCCCAAGTGCGTAACTAACGAGAGAAGCTTCAGGTGTGGAGTGAGCTGGTACAGAGATCACGTGTCCCTCGACTGCTCCGAGTGCGGGGGCTACGCCATGCAACGACCCTGCCTCTTGTGCAGCGGCAGCTGCAACAGCGTCTGGACGAGAAATCTCGCAGCTGTAAGCATCAACTTTTTTTTTTTCCCCTTGCAAATGGCTGCTAACCGTGTTGTCTCCGTGCAGTCTCACGAGCAGCGTCATGCACAGTGGGAGGGACAGTGTCTGCTGCCAGCATCTCATGACAGTAGTGCATTATGAGGGAGCTCCCAGAATAGTGCCTTGCCCAAAGTCCAGTGTACATATCCTTCATCTGGATCAATGGAGCATACACAGCTTGTGACAACAGGATTGTTTGTGCTGTGCATCCTATTAGCAAGTGTTAATGATTTCACTAACATGCTCGTCACATCAGTTCCTGAAAAATGTCTTGTCGCTTCACTTGTCAACAGTTGAAGCACGTGCCTTTTTACGCGCAAATATTTTTGTAGAAATCCATTTCATAACATAGTCTGGTCCAGTTTGTACCCAAAGGAGAGCCCAATCATGTCAGCTGTTTCTTCTAGTTCAGACATCAAGTGTCTTATTTATTGAGCATCAATGTACTTTTTTCTCAATGGCACCAATAAATGTCACCGTGGACGTTTTCTCAAATTATGTGGTCACTGTAGCTTGCTCTGCAAAGTCGTACATTACGTTGCAGTACCAACGTTGATATTGGACGTCCTCTTGAACCTGTTCGTACAATGGGTGTTGAGCTGCACAGCCCAGTCAATACGTCCACTTACCTTGATAGCAGTGAGGCCTTCCAATGCAAGAGCTTTCTCACATGCTCCCAACAGTCCTTGCTGCAGTAACAAGTGCAAGCTGCAAGCTAGCACACTCAGGCACTCTGTTGACAAGGGCACTGAGGGCCAACAAACATGAGCCACAAGATGAAAATACAACATGGAGCACACTCACATTGCATTGCTTGGAGCAACATGTTGACTATGGCAGGGGTGCAGTGACACCGTGCGAGATATTCCTTAATGGCCTCGAGGACGAGCTGCCGGGACTCTTGGTGGTCCTGGATGTGGGCCACCCCACAGAGGGCACTGGCAGCCACGGCCAGGAGGAGGCCCCCAAAGCTCGTCTGGAGGCTGCTCGCTCTTTGCCCCACCAGCTTGAGCAGGAACACTGCGGCCGTGCATGGGATTACCTGGTAGCTCTTCTGCAAAATGCGTTCCAAGTATACACGCGCCACGGTAAGAAACAAAAAGTGACTCACGAAGAATTGGTCCAAGAAGGGCAGCACCACCCACTCCAGGTCAGCACGAATGGGGAACATTGCCAGGGATACCAGAACCATCTGCATTGGACACAAATGAGCATTACTTGCTGTCTACCTCTGTACGTTATCTGTATGTCCGTTTGGGAGATGGCGGCAAACAAACTCCTCATGCTGAAAGCACAATCCCAGGTTTTGCTCAAATATGCACCAATATGCAACAAATATTTGTAAACTTGCATCGTGAACAGCTCTGCTTTTCTCTTCACTTTCAAACCCCCCCTGTACATAATGAGAGCATAATGCGCTACGAGGGTGTCAAAAAGTGCCTTTGACATCTGTTCCAGAAAAGAAGGAAAGTTTAAGCTGGAAACATTAGGTAAGGGCCAAAATAAAAAACCAAAACAGACTCGCCACGTCCTAAGTGAAGCATGACCTATTCCAATCTTTTTTTTTTTTGGAAACAGCCACCTAGAAGGCGCTGCGCTTTTCCCCTGGTCTTTGCTGAGGGAAATTCTTGTGGGGTCGGTTGGAATGGGAAAAATAGTAAGTACGAAGGGACTTAACCTCAATCACTGGTGCATGCTTGGCCACATTAGCCAAGTCCTGGAAGACAACCTGCGTTGTGGACAACTCTGGCAGCAGCTCCTTCAATGGGGGAAATGGGCTGTGCTCCACCCACGTTTCTAGCAGGGCTGTGTCCATGCCAGACATGCCTAGAAGAAAACATTTTTCTAACTGGTGCAAAATCCATTGCCCTCTTACCTGTTGCAACGCTCAGAAAAAAGCTGTAATAGTTGGCCAATGAAGTAGGCCAGCTGTCCTTGTCCACGGCACACCTGGCCGGGATGGACAAAACGCAGGTCATTCATTCATTTTAGCAGATTTAAGTTTAAATGCCTCTACCTGCAGGTCACAACTCAATTTTCTCTCTTAACAATGGTGTACCCAGAAAAAGATGCTAAGCCTAGCGTACAATCATAGCCTACACTTTGTGAAAATTCAAGCAAGAGCATAAAGAAAAAAAATTGCCTTTATGGTGGGAGAATGATCGATGCAAAGATAATACTCTGTAGAGCAAGAGATTTCCTTGAGAAGACTGTGAATGGGCCTTAAGCAATTGGAAGCATTGAGAACCAGCGCAAAGAAATACCCAGTGACCAGCTGTGTCGCTCTTTTCAGGCTGCTTTTCGCGACATACCCTTTGCAACAGACTGCTTACAATAGGTAAAAAAACAGGCGAGCTGTTGATAGCATGACCATCGTTACCATTTACCTCAATAGTACATCAAGTCCTGTGAGAAGCCTTTCACAAAATGCCATCCCCTACCCAAAGTAAAAGTTCCATTCTTCTCTTTGTCTTAGCAGCCAACACCAACCTTGCCAACAAAAGCTGAAGCAGATAAAGCAAATTGCGGTGCGTCAGATGCGGAGTGATCCGGATCAAGCGCTGCATATGAACCTCATCCAATTCCGCCGTGTGGCACAGCACTTGGATTATCCTTCGCTGATGAGAGTCTTCCAAAAAGCATTGCAGGGCATCTGCGTCAAAAGCTAATCATCAAAGGAAATGCAAGGCTACTATAATGGATGGGTATCTAACGAGTACTCAAAGAAATTCCAAAAGCTTCTTGTGAGAACGTAGGGTATTTGGAACAAGCAACACATATTATCAGTGTAATTAGCAGACTGCCAGACGCAATACAGCATTTCATTAGCCTTCCTCGCAATTCCTTCACCACACTTGGCGTTTCTCTCGAGACTCTCTGGGGCTGTGGGTACACACCAACATAGCGGAGACTGCAAGTTTTGAATCCTTCTTGAAATTGGGGAAGCCGTAGCAGTGCCACCTTGCACAAGAGGGGCAGGATATCGATACCAGACTCCACGGGGCCACTCATCAAGTCAAGGGCTCGCTGTGGGAGAGCTCGCAGGAACGCGTTCAACACTGGACATCTGCAACAGATTGACCCTCTCTTGCATCAGTTGTGTTCAGCCATTCCTTCGCAACTCACTCACGGGGGTTGTGCAGACTTCAGGAGCAGTCGATAGAAAAAGTCTACAATGAGGACAGCATCACCCTTATGGAGGAGGACCACGTCACCACAGTACACGTTCAGCACCGACTCTACGAGAGACAGACGCTCTGCAACAAGAATACTCCATTACTACTTGCAACAGCCCGAGCACAAACTGTCGACTAGAAACATTGCTTTACTGTGTTACTCTTGTACTGTTTTACATCGATTGCATCGAATATTATGTGTAAACAGTTTCTTGTTTTTTGCTGCACTCTGAATTTTCTATTGTGCACATTCCCAAAACTAGGGCATAAATGCTCACAAAATTAGTTTGGCCCTCACGGTACTGCTGAACCAGAAACGTACCGGCGCATATTTACGTCGACTGGGCCACGTGCCAGTATACCACTACAAATTTCGAGCAGGCTGGTATGGGGCCACGTGTCTTTGTGGTTTAACTTAGCATAAATTATACACAAATATACGCCCACAGTTTCCATGTGGACTCCTCTGGGCCCAGCTTCAATTCAGGAGAAACACAATATTAAGAAACAAAATCCCAGATGGAGCAAACTTGCCTTTAGGACTCACAAAAGGCAACAGCAGCTGGGAAACCTGAAGCACAGACTTGACGTCACCGGGACGTATGTGCCCTTCGTGGCTGAGCAGATTCCTCAAGTACTGGAGGATGAGGGTACACTGGTTGCTGGGTACCACTCTCCGTTGAGTGGCCAACACTTGGCATACGTTTAGGTTCAGAGTCGTTGCAGACACCTTCACAAACATTACAATACTAAGCTAGCATGTTGTGAGCATATTTTCTAGGTGTGCTCAATTTTCTCAAGGCAAAATTAGAAACAAATTCCTGCATTCAGAAGGTTAACAAATTTTCTTCTTGGAGGGCAAACACATGTACCAAGACGATGAATTTTACGTAATATGCTCTTGAAAATGTCAAGCGTGGTGAGGAGTCAAGTATGTGTGTTTTTAGCTCAATACACACCTCTCTGTCAAAAGGTTTGACAACCGAGTGAATAGAGTCCTGAGAATATGGAAAACGTGAAGCAAAGTGGGATGCCAGTAACTGGCCAAACGTGTCTTCAAACCACTTCACCTGCAAAGAACCCACAGTCGTCTCAAAATTGCTCCAAATTCTCTTTTGCTTACATTTGCAGAGCTCTCCTTCTTGAGCCACTCAATGAGCAAGAGAAGAACTTTCAGGATGCTGTGCATCAGGGCCACGGCACCTCGCTCAAGCCGTTGACCTGCGGCAAAAACTGCTCTGCCGCCTTTACCATTCTCACCATTTGTCAGGACAATAATGCTCTCTTACTCAGCCTTACTGTAAAGCCTTTCAACTTTTTGCCACTTGCCAAAAATTCTACCTTTAACTTGCTCTTTCAGTTTCAGCAATAATTGAGACGCAGTGAGAACAAACAGAGAGGCTCTTAATCTCATGGCCCCAGCACAGCTAAGCCAAATCCAGGTAGTATGGAGCTGAGATTACCAGATGGGTTCACAGGGTTGGCTTCTGTCCACATATCCAGCAGCAAGTGAACCAATTCCATAGAAAACTCCCTGGCAGACTCTTGGCACCTGGGAGCAGACACCACCAAAGGGCTGTACAAAGAAAAGGGTGGCACTAGGCTGGTCTTGTACAGTGCAACGCCACCGCTTTGCCCAACTGGGATGCAACATTTACTCTGGGACAGGTTTCCCTTCTCTGTACACCATGCTTTTAGTGAGATTTTCAGAAATTGTTCCAGCCTGAAAAGCACACGTGCCCACCACTCCACGCTGGTGAAGCGTCGTCCGAGATTTGTCGCCAACACCCGTCTGCGTTGCGAACAGTGAGAACTCTCTTTACACGTCGAGATCATGTGCAGGAAGTTGAGAAGTAACGAGTAAGGCCTCGATATGAGCAGGGAAGGGACGCTGTCAAGCATAATGCCAAGCAGGTTCAGGGCATCCGTACGCACATCCTCGGAGATGTGGTTCACAGCGCAGCCCAGCTGTGACAGCAACAGAGGTCCGAATGGCGTCACTTGTTCCTTACTCACAGAGTTCAAAACCTGTTGGAAGACCTGCGGGAAGAAAAACATTTCTATTCTTTGCCACAGCAATTGGCTCTACGGGATACCGTTTCTTCAACACTCATCAATTACATCATTAATTCTTCGTGTAACACAGAGCATAAGCAAAGCCAAAACAAATATATAGTGAGGAAGATTCTCACAAGCCCTGTGCAACCTTTTTCTCTTCTTTATGCCCATCCAGCTGATGACAATCATCGCCCAGTCCCCAGGAAACTCGCGTTTACTGGGGAGTCTAAGGACACAGTTCTGTCATCGATGGCAACGTGACTCACGTGGTCCTAACACATCCGGAGCTTTCCAGCGTGATGGTTATAGCTACATGAGATACTATGTCAGATACCAGGTCGTAGAATATAAAAAGGGTTAATGACGCCAAGTCTTGGACAACGGCAAGTCGCTTGTTCCGCTGTCAAGCGGGCAACCAAAACGGACCTAGGCACTCCGTAGATCTCGCTCAAAACATCGTCGTCCTCCTGTACATACGCTACACGGACCTACAAGTTGCATGTGTCAATCTCTGGACAACTCCACTTCCTCCGCGAGGCCCTTCAGTATCTCCATATGGCCTCCCTAATGACCCTCACGTCATCGACGGACTCCAACCGAGGGAAACGTATATAGCCACAGTCTCAAAAGGGCGGAACATCCTCAACAGTTGAGATGTCTGCAAAAGTTTACGCAAAGGCACTGCACGTTTTCATGCCACTGTTTTTGCTGGAAACGATATCCACCCTCATGTTTGCTATACAGCCTCTCTCACAGTACAAGATGTCCCACTGAAGTTTTAGTTTTCTGTGCATGCCGCTATGATGTCACTGCTGGCTGGAATCTCATGAAAGCATCATTATGGAAAACCCCAGAGACAATGGGGGAACACATGTACGACACACACAAGATCTCCTCGTCAGAGATCTTGTGTGTGTCGTACCTGTGTTCCCCCATTGTCTCCGGGTTTTCCATAATGATTTCATACCAACTCGCCTGCGTTCTATTACCGTTCATGAAAGCATATTCAGCAGTTATCTATTGTAGTGAGCTCAACATGCACCTATCGGCATTATCCAACCAGTACGCTAAGAACGCAGCCCCCCTTGACTGCCCAGCTCAGCACAAACAACCTCCATGCTGAAGCTTCTATTGGCATGTTTTGTCTTCTCACAACTGCCGCTCATACTGCCAAGAAAGGACTTCTGTCACTGTACGTCATAGGGAACAAGCTTCCATTTGCTCACCCAATACAAACTTTACCACAAATTTACCTTCTAGATTTGTTTCAGCTTGCTTCTTTGGCACCAGATAGTGACATGACCACCAAGACATTATTTGTGCCCTTCACTGGACTGCAGTTGCCTCTTGGCTGTTCACCACTGCATCAATAATGAAAATCTCTCCTATCTAGCAATGCCCCTACCAAGTTTCATCGAAAGAGCGCAGTATCATAGAAAAGGAGACGCACGAGACGCTCTCGACAAATGTTATCTGACCATCTACGGGTCTATGGGCATCTTCCGCAGTTTGAGTTACAAAGAATGATGGCAGCATGCATTGCGTACACTACCGTAACAAGTGTCAGGACGTCACCCTGTGCCTCGCATTGAGAATGCCCTCCACTGCTTGTGAGGCGCCAGCTATTTTTCATTCCTTGGCCCGAGATCAGGGTAATAGCAAATTCCTATGACGAAAGAGGATGCCACTCTGAACGGTTTTTAGGAATTCCATGTCATGTTTTTTGAACTATGCAATGCTCCAGCCAAGTTTGAACAAATTCTGTTTTTACGAGGTCTGCAATGGAACATGTGCGTATGCTGCCTAGACGACATAATAGTTCACTCCTCTGGTATTGATGACCATCTGGCTGTCTTTGCACGCATCACTTCTACCAGTCTTGAACTCAACTGTGAGAAGGATCACTGTCCGTACTAGGAAATTAATGTCCTCCACAAAGGAACTGTTGTGAATCCAGACAAAGTACGCACAGCTTGAGATTTTCTTTGCCAAAACAATGTGCTTTATTGGCCCATGCTCCTACTTTTTCGCTTTCCTTTCTTACTACTAGCGTTTTATTCAAGAAATGTTCCCCTTACATCCCTCCTTTCCAACAAAGACACTCTCCCTTAGACTACAGAAGCCCCCGTTCTTCATCACTTCCAACCAAAATTCAGACTCTGGCCATGGCATTGAAGCCAAACTTGCCTAATGTCATCCGAATAAGCCAATGGAATCTACCTCTTCGGCTGCATATCCGCTGCTGATCACAACTACTCCACAATGCACAAGGAATGTTTAGCTGTGATGTGGGCTGTGACCACATTGCATTTGAGGACCGATCTCATTGTCACTCATAATAGGCAGGAAACAGTGTGATGCTCCTCCTCCAACCCAATCACCAGTGACACGTCCACAGCTTGTACTGCTCAGCTTGCAAAGCCTCATTACACCACACGAGTCGCCACCTAGATGGCACGGAACAGACTAGGTTCCTGCAGTTCACGCTCGTCAATACAATTATGGACAATGCTTTCCTCTCGCTTACTGGCATGCCAGCAAAATAGTTTTACTCGGCAAGCAGTATTTTGAGGGCCATTCTATTCCACATTCTATTTACGAAATTCTGACTGTAGCAGGTGCCTTGCTTGGCTGAGTCTATGACATTGTGATGTTACCTGTTTGGTACGCTCTCATTCGCTGCTAAAAATTCATCTACCAGAAGCACGACGAGTCGCCATCAGTCAAGCACTCAACCTCAAGGGCCCAGCTAATGCGCAAAGTCCGTCGCGAGCACCCCGTGTCATGATCGATTGTCATCCTGTACGGAAGAGAGAGACTGTGAATTTCGTTCCTCTCAGTGGTCATGAATCAACGTCTCTCGACCCTGTAACAAAACTGGGCACTGTTTTCAAAGTGCCATAAAAAATGAGTCTGGTTCACACGGGACTGCCCTGTTGACCTCACGGATTCATCCGAGGGTTGGGGTTTGAAGACAGGTTCAAGACACTAAATTAGGGAAGAACCACATAAAAAGAAGGAAAGAAATAAAAGAAAAAGAAGAACAGCAGAAAGTTTGGAGCAGTAAGCAGGATGTGGTCCAAGGATAGAGGCAACTACGGTCGTGCTACCAGTTTGTGAACTGGGGGGTTGGGAAGAAGAGACAAATTGCAGGCGAGTTGATAGCCATACATGATTATAAACCTCGGAGAAATAGAGGAAACCCAAAGGACACACACACACATTGGAGATTTCTCTGTGTGTGTGTCAGTCCTTTGGGTTTCCTCCATTTCTCAGAGGATTATAATCATGTGGGGGTTGGGAGAAGACTCAGTTACAACATCGTGTCTGTGCTTCCACAAAGGTGTCGAGGAAGCTTCACAGGTCTTCAGAGCCGGCCACCTAATAGGACTCCACCGTCTGCTTGAGGTACCGAGGGACACCACATTACCCAACCAAGTATTTTTATCATCTATTCATGTGGCATGATCACAGCGCTCGCCTTTCTTGTGGGCGAATGCTCACACTAAAATTTGAATGAGACCCAGCACACCGTCGTCTGCTTCTATAGCCTCCATTCGCCACGCTTTTCATCCAGTAGCAGACTCCTGTACCTGCGGACGTACTGGGCATCGTCTTAATATCTGCTGCGTTTCTGGCAAAAAGAATTTGCAGTGTGCCATTTCCGACAATGGCAATTCGAATGGCATCAGTCCTAGACGCGTAGTCGTGTACGAGACCGTCCCCTTAAGCATCTATATATCTTCTGGTTCATGAAACCGAACAACTAACATGTTTTCCTTATTTATATGCCCTAATCGAATTGAGGTAAGAAAAAAAATTCTGGACCTCTGCTTATGTAGTTCAGCCACCAGACTCTATATTAAGAGTACGAAAAACATGTGCATATCCCATATCAACAAGGTTGTCAGTCGCTCACTAATGCACCTGGAGTACTTCTGTAGTTGAGATCTGCAAGCGTTTTAAAAAATACTTCCTCCTTGTGGTCAGCGACTTGATATTTTTAAATGTGACTAGTTCGATATTTCCGCAGTGCACGACAGATTTTTGCACTCAAGTAAAAGGTTATAAGTAACCCAATAATGTACCTTATGAGCGCACTGACGCACTGCTTCGGTTCGGTCCGAGCATATTGGCCCCAGAGTTTCAAGCAGCGGCTTCAAATGAGAAGACAGTGCTGCAGGCTGGAAGGTACCTAGCTCTTTCAGTTCCTCCAATGCACTGAGACGAGTAGTGCCAGAGCAGGTAAAAAGTTTGGACATGATGTCCTGCAAGGAACAAGGTTTGCATTTTCAGTTGGTGCATTTTAGTCTGCTCTACTTACTTGTATGCTGCGGTTACGAGTCGTCAATAGTTCTCCGGGCGACGCTCTGGGTGCTTTCTGGGGCACGACAATACGCTTGGACTTGAAGCTCGTGTCAGTCACATTGAGACCTTTCGGAAGCTTCTTCCCAACCTTCAGCTTTTGTTTCTGGAAGTCTTTCTCCTTCTTCCCCATAGTTCCTATAGCTACGCGTCACTACTTAGTCTTACAACATACAAAGAAAAGAAGAAGAAGAAAAAAAGAGAATGCTACACGTTTAAACCACGCACTTGAACACAACCCTGTCCCTTCACGCCGCCGCGAACCAAACGAACTTCACAAACACATCAGCACATGATCAGCACATGAGGCTTGTGATGATGAGATAACGATTTCACTGACGCGAAAAAAAGATAATTCATTAACTTTAGTGCAATTGCTGTGTCTTTATAAGTACTTTCTGTGACATCGGCTTATCTAAATACTATTAAAAGTCATGTACATGTTTCTCGATGGACATGAGTTTGCTTCAATTTTGGACAGTTTAGTGGCGCCACAGAAGTTGAAGGATATGACGTGCCCTCAACGCTTGTTTTCACCGGAAGTCAGCGGCGTCCGTTGCGTTACTGCTGCGAAGAGCCGCCGAAACAAAGGTATTATTCGTTGCAGGCGTAATTAGATGATTAGTCCGGAAAGCGCGTTATCAAGCGTCGTTTATTCACAACTGTGGTTGATTTTCCGTTTAAAGAGCAACAGTGGAATCGAGAATTGAGACAGCAACACACATGTGCCACGGAACTGCCGACCGCCATTTCACCAAATAGGAGATCACGTGATGTGTATGGAATAATCGGTAAATGTTAGTGGTCGCATCGAGAGTTGAAAATCTTGGAAGATCACCGGTGTAATTATTTTCATCCATGACGACCAGAGTGTTTGTCGGCCATCTCAGCTATGACGTGCGGGAGCGCGATCTTGAGAAATTTTTCAAGGGCTACGGTCGCATCGGCGAGATATTGCTGAAGAATGGCTACGGTTTCGTCGAGTTTGACGACTATCGTGACGCCGAAGATGCCGTCCACGACTTGAACGGGAAGAAACTTCTCGGGGAGCGTATCTCCGTCGAGCTTGCACGTGGTATTCGTCGAACGGCTGGTTCGGCGCAGCGCGGTACCCGCCGCTATGGCCCTCCGACACGGACCGAATACCAGCTTATTGTGGAAAACCTGAGCAGCACCGTCAGTTGGCAAGACCTGAAAGACTTCATGAGGCAGGCAGGAGAAGTGACTTATACAGACGCACATCGTCTACGTCGTCACGAAGGAGTCGTAGAATTCGCAACGTACGGAGACATGAAGAATGCCGTTATCAAGTTGAACAACCGGGAGCTGGACGGACGACGTATTCGGCTCATCGAGGCAAAGCGCGCCCATAAATCTCGATCAAGATCAAGGTCTCGACGTCGCCGTTCGTCGAGTAGTCGTTCGTATTCGAAATCGAAATCACGAAGCAGGTCTTACAGCAGGTCAAGGTCCCGCTCAAAGTCCGCGACACCTCGACGTCGCAGTCGTTCTAGGTCTAAAGGAAGGCGCAGCTCAGTTTCACCAGTGCCCCGTTCCAAGGGAAAAGATCGACGCCGGTCAAGATCACGGTCCAAGTCACGCTCCCCGTCCAGAGGATCAAAAGATAGGTCCAAGAGAGTCAAGCGAGAGAGATCCCAGTCAGAGGACAGAGCAGACCGCAACTCGAGGTCCAGGTCAAAGCAAAGGTCCAACACACGTTCGAGGTCAAGATCCAATTCAAAGGCTGCAAAGGAGGAGAGCAACTCCAAGCCAAGGTCAAGATCGAGGTCTCAGTCGGAAGACAGAACAAAAAGGAAGAAACGCGACCGGTCAGAGTCTAAGGACAGACGGTCGAGATCAGCTTCTCCAGCAGACGGTGCACGCAGCAGATCACGAAGCATTTCCAAAAGCCCACCACAGAACAACCAAGGGGACCGTCTGGAAAGCAGCCGTTCACGTTCACCTTCAGCAAATGGAGAAAATTGAGACTTTGCTTTGTGTAACATTCGTCACATCTCCTCTCTCTTCTTTCTTTACATTTATCACCACAGTTGCTTGGCATGTCGTTACGTTTCAGCCTTCTAAACCTGTTTAGAACGCTTTTTATGTGCACACCTTTGTCCTCCTCAGTGGGAAAAACAGAATCTGGAGATACTTCGGCCAACAGTTTGGCACTGTAGCAAATCGTGTAACTTCATCTGTGACTTCATCAATAAATGGACCTTTTTTCATGGAATCGCACACAGTCTTATTGAAGCGAGCACGTTGGTCCCCAGTCTAGAAATGTCAGAAACCCTTATTTGGTTCACAGCGGACAAGGTGAAATGCAAGGAACTAAAAATGAAATGCGACTATAGCTAGCCTGCCTGTAATGCTACAGTATTGTTGAAATACTGCCCAATTTCACTTAACTTTGGTGCTAGTAGCATATAGACCAGGTGCACAGCAGGTGAGTATGAAGATGCTCCTTTTAGGAAAGTAAACTGCTGTTTGGTGACAGCATAATTTATTTTACAAGTGGACAAAAATGCTTTCCCACAACCAAATTGACAGCTGCAGCAGAAATGTGCTCTTCATCATGAAGGAACTTTTTGGCAATGACCAGATTTTAGCTAGAAGTGAAAGGCTGCAGTAATGGTTTTGAAAATACATTACTCCCATGTTGTTAATTTCCTGCAGCAAAGGATGAAAAAAAAAA
>JARGYV010081489.1:0-11496 GCA_029532675.1 Ornithodoros moubata | reverse complement strand
TGCGCTGCATAAGTGTCACAAAAAAGGCGTACGCCCACCGTTTCCGGCAAATAGGGTCAGGAAAAGATATCATCCGGAATGGCGATTGGTCATCGTCGTGTTATGCGGTGAAGTTCTGTTTTTAGAGTGCACTTTGTCCAATACTTTCTTGGTGTGGGCGCCAAAATGGGTGGTTTTATTTACTTTTTTATCGAGCAAAAAAGAAAAAAGAAGAGGGCAGAGAAACAGGTTCATTAACACGTATAGTGATGATAATACGAAAAAGTTTGACGGCTCCAAGGCACGGGAGAACCATTACAAAAGACAAACGAAAATTAAGAGAGGGGGAAAATTTCCCCCTTTGCTTCCCGCAACAAACGAACTCTTACTTCAAAGCACGAAAACAAATAAACAAACAAACAAGGAGAAAGTAGTGACTATCTTGTCCCTGACGTACGTGTTCATTAGGTGCGTCTCTTCCGCCACATCTCACTTGCACCCCACAAGAAAGCCAGAGCGGCATACGAAGGAGCCAAGTGGAGCGCGCAAAACGAACAGGACTTTCGATTTCCGATTGCGTAACAAATGATCACCGAAGGAAAAGTTTTTCCTGGCAACGTGTCACGCGGTATAAGCACTCACTCCGAGTTGTGCTGCATTGCCAACTGATATTGTTTCCAAACTTTTTGATGAGCGCACTGTTACAATGTCTGAAACACCATTATTACCGACAGCGAACATCCCTCAGGACTTACCACAGCGCGATATGTGAAATATTCACTTGAAAGTGGCAACAAACGTTTTACAGATAAACCAAGGGGCGGTGACGAGACAGCAGTGACAACGCGCAAGTATGTTGCCTGCACGTTCCCCTCTGTCTTGCTGCATCTTCAGAAAGAAAGTATCTAATAAAACATTCCGATTTTTGCAAAAGAAAAGAAGAAGTCAAATGGAAAAAAAAGCAGTGAACTCCCTAAAACATTTTCCAAAACGCCGCCCGCGCGCGGTTCGCCGTGTGACAGTTCACAACACAACGACGTGGTTCTCCGCGGTGGATATGTTTTTGTCACCTGACCATTCAAAAAGAAGATTTTAACAAAAGTCGCGCTCACCCGTTCCTCGACTACAGCCTGAAGGGACACGTCTGGCCTATGGTGACTACCACTTGTTGAACATGAAGCAGCATCCAGTGCACAAGCCGCAGAAACGTCAGCAGCAGACATCCGGCAGATCGGGTCCCGCCGAGAAGCCGCTCTCTCATCAAGTTGAAGGAGGCGGCGGCAGGAGAGCCTCGCTCGCGCTTAGGGGACGAGTCCACTGATGTCGGAGGGGGCGGCGGTGGCCCCGATGATGATGATGATCGGCTGACAGCTTCGGTTGTAACCGGCCATCGGTTTCGAGTTTCACAGGCATTTCAACCACAGGGAAAGATACCTCCCTGGCTTCCGGAATGCGGGGATGAATCGTCTGCGAAGTATGGATCGTGGGGAGCAACACATTTACCGAGGAAGGGACCGACTTCGTGTGCGAAGTTAATTCACGTCGATTATTTATGGTAGAACAGATTGAGGTACTTGTGCAGCTTTATGTGGTGACTTTGTCGTCAGCGGGCGAGATGAATGTTCAAAGTACTCTAAAGAGTAGTCCAGTGAACCCGAACGAAAAGACAGTTCTTTACGAAATATGCAATAAGTATTATTTAAGCTTTTTTTAATTTCTATATAACACCGTGGTCGTCTGATATGTTACCACCTGTGTGTGAGAGTGTATGTGTGTGTAGAGAGAGAGAAAGAGAAAGAAAGTGAAAAAAGAGCGAGAGAATAAAATTTGCGCCGTGNAAAAAAAAAAAAAAAAAAAGAACGATATGCAGAGTAGATGTAAAATCCGCCGAAAAAAAAACTTTCCTGTGTGGCCGAAACGAACATGGGTTACAGAGGGTGGAGAAGCGATCTAGGACGCTGATAAGCTCATGCGCAGATGCCTCATAATTTTCTCGTTTTCGTTTCCACATAGAGAGAGGAAGGCTGGCGATCTTGTATGTTTGTAGACGAATGCATAATGTGTCTGGAAATGCTTTTGGTTTTCTTGTAGGAATATGGTAACTTGTTGTAACATGTGGTTGCGATTCACTGTAATTTTCTGCATGGCAAATCGGGACTTCATCAAGCACGAAGAAAATGTGATGCACCCGACGACGTGGAATACGTACAAGGCGATGCAGGCTTGTAATTCCCCAAACTTTGCCAATCCCGTTTCATCTGAGGTTTTATCACAAAATAAATGGGAATTTTAACCCCCATACCTTCTCTTTTCTTTCTTTAAGGCCCATCTACTATTTATACAGTGAGACCCCGTGATATGTACTTTTGCCTCAGATGTTCAAAAAGCGTATATTTTGTTAAAAATCAACGAGTCAAATGCAGCGACTACAGCAAGTCAAGAAAAGTCGGTGCATATACGTAGTATCCGCATAAGTCAGGTCCCAATTAGATATCTGCAGGCACTGTGAATAGATATGACAAAAAATATAAAGGCTGTAAGACGAGCACCTTTTTTGCAAGAGTGGCGTATACCAGAGTCATTGAAAATAATAAGTGAAACTCCGCGTAGCACGATTTCAATTTTTGCTAGAGCTAGTGCAACAATTACACCTGAACCGATATATTGGGCCGGTTACCGCAAATTGTTTGACAGGTCTAGTTATGGTTCAGATCAAAGATGATGGAGGCGGTTTTGGCTGGTTTCAGATCCGGTTCAAAAGGTTGAGGTTCGGTTGGATTTGCTATCTGTTTTTAAATATACCCATTTAGAGCCCAAATGAATCGGTTCATTCGTGCAGCACGCGCAAGGCACTCAAGCCCGCTCTCACTTGACTGCGTGAATTCTACGTTGTCGTGTCGTCTACGTTCGTGTTCTAGGTTGTCGGTCGGCAAAGTTCGAAGAATTGTATTCCAGTCATAGTCTTTTTTTTACGTTAGTTATTTGTTTACTTTTTATTAGTGTTTGTTTATTTATTTATTTTTAACACTGTGTATTGCTCGTTTCTGCATATTCGCTGACGGTGCTGCGTTATTTTCCAAATGCGCGTCACACCCTTCATTCTCTATTTTCTGCTGTTGGAGTTTCAGTAACCAAAATGCGTCTTCTCAGTGTACTTTAAACGTCCTGTTTATGTTTGCATGATACATGAAAGACATGAGAAAAGAGAAACAACAACAGCTTATTTCAGCTTACAAGCATCGCACAGCAGACGATAGCAACATAGAAATGGATAGCAACAAGCCACGCGAAAGTCACGCGGACATCAAGATGCAGCTGTAGCCGCAGTCGTCTCCACAATCCACGCCAAGTTAAGTTGAGTCCGGCATCGGCCATGTCGTAAGCCGCACGATGGCTGACGACGGAGGGGATCCCGGTAAGCGAAGCAGCTTAGGCGAGCTGTTTGAAAAAGGATTCGATGCTATAATTGAAATGGACTCATCACACGAGAGTGGAAACAGCAGAAGTTTTCAGGTATCACCGTATTTACGTGTTGCATTTGTGATTGACTATCTGACAAAGAGAGTGTCAAGGCACTCGATATGACAACAAAGTATACCACAGATTGGAAACACCGGTTAATGATGTTTTCTACATTACGTATAGTGATATTCTGGGTACCTTAACTCCTCTGGCATATGAGCAGCTGTTATGTGCTCTTCAAACCTGTTGACAATATAGTCAGTAGGTCCGCGTGATGGGTACCGTTAAGAAAAGTGCAACGAGAAGGTGGTTCTTGTCAGCAAACAATTCAATAGATGCCGAACAGTGACCTAAGAAAGGGCTGCTGCTATCTCGGCTTACTGTTTGTGTTCATTAGTTGTATTACTAAAACAAAAGCTGATGCTCCAATCTTGAGCTTTGCTTTTAGGAAGTCTGGAGGTCTGTCGGACGGACCCGGCAACATATGGCTTGAGGTCCGTTGAGGAACTGGGCTACCCACGTCGTGTACCTATTCCTTCGCTGTCATTGAGTGTGCGGAGGTGGTGGTGTAGTAGTTCGGGGCGCTCGTTAGAGATCGCATGGAGGTTCGAACTATATACATTCGAGTCCTTATGAAGTAGCCCTTTTTCTATTACTTCTCTTTTTTTTTATTGATACATATATGACTTAACAGAGCCAGAATTGAGTGCTGTTCATTCGTAACAAAGGTTAGGTTAGTGGCATTGGAAACATATTGCTCACGTCGAGGATGAGCCCAGATTCAGTTCTATTCCCCCAGATAAAAGCGAAATCCGCCCGACGGCTTCTAGACACTGCGTTGATTTTAAGCTTTTAATTTTTCCTCTTCCATAATACCAGTTAGTAATAACAAATGATTAGCACCTTGTTTGCAAGTTAACAGATATGTCTTATCAGCCCCTGCATGCTTATTCTCTCCAAAGCAATCACCTATTTGCCGGTTCAGAAACAGGCATTTACAGGCAGAAACAGTTGCCGAAGCTCGCCCTTGTTAAAAAAACTGACACTGACATTTCAGACGATCGTGGAATCTGCCGTAAAAAACTTTGAAGCTGCCACACACTTGGTTAATAAAATGGGCCTCTTCAGCGATAATGAAGAAATTGAAGAAGTTTCAACGGCTGATTTGAAGTAAGTCGTTCAAGTACACCCTTCCATGATGCTAGCTGACTACGTTCTAGTGGCCGTATTATGCTCATCAGAGCTTGACATTAAATAGGATGCTGTGCACAACTATAATCAACTGCCGAGCTTTGAATCTGTGCTTCCTGTGAGTGATGTAGAAATGTTATTGTGGTTTGTCATTGCATTATCATCCACGAAAAAATTTGACCAGTGGCGACCCCTGTTTGACAGAATAGTCGGCATTTCAGATGCGCCTGTGGGGACCACCACTGTCTATCTTCACAACTATCTCAACCACTTGTATAAAGAAGTAAACTAATTTCCACTTTAGTGCAAGCTCGCTGACTAATTAGTCAAAGTCGTGGTGCGTACATATTTTGTCCCAAAAATTCCGTATTTCATCTATAATCGTGGTTAGAGAAAATATAGGAGGCTTTCTTGTTACTGCCTACTGTGATTGATATTAGTTTCCTCAACATCCACTAGGTGGCAGGATGCGCTGAGTAAATGGTAAATGAATTGTGCCATCATTCGCAAATTCCCTTTGGGACAAAAATAGACGTAGTTTGAATAGCATGAGAACAACATATTTTATGGTTAGGTAAGGCGTCCACAGAGACTTTGCAGCTTCTGCACGATGCTTACTGGTGTGAAAGTTGTCTTGAACGTGTGTCTTTGGCGGGCACAGAAGATTTCTGTCAGCGAAGGAACCGGTGCAGAATGACAAGGCACTGCGAGCTCAGGGCTGTTACAAAACAGACGTTCAGTGCATGCTTCTAGGGCCTGCAGAACCAGAAATAGTGCCAAGGGGACTACTGTAACCTTCTGCCAGTAGCTTGTGATTATTTCATGAGGTTTTCAACATGTTCTAGGTACTTACTACTGCCAGCATTTCTTGGCTATGCCACCTCAAAGACTGTCAGACGGGACCGGGCAGAGGTGTTACAAGTGGCAGAGGTACCGACAACTACGAAAAAGAATACAGGACAGGAATGACTTAGACAGTGATGTTTTCATAGGTCTATTTCCGAGACTTCCTGATCAGATGTAGACAGTACGGCGTCACGGAACTTGAACCCTGCGACAAAAAGGAAAGTTCTGGTGAAGGAGAGTTGGAGAAGCTACTGTGTGCTGCAAAGCAGAGGCAGCAGAAGATTCAGAGATACCAACAGCAAAAGGACATGCTGGAGAGACAGAAACAGCTCAAGGAGCTGATGAGCCAAAACCGAGTGGATGACGAAGTGGTGGTGAATACCTTAACGGTTCTCCTTTTGTTGAGACTGCCATAAGTGCCTCATTTTCATAATAAGTGCCTCAATTTCACATCATCTGAGGTGGTCTGAAAGGATGAAAATGATGCCAATGGCAGTTGGCTATTTCTTTTTATATCTCATTTCATTTATTTATTAATTTATTTTCTTGATGAGTGAACTTGTGGCCTGTTGGCAATTTCCGACCAGGTATATCATGTTTCAGTCTGTTAGGACAACAGTACTTCAGTGCCGGTATGATTTACACGTGGTAGCTAGTGCACTTGTACATGCATTTAGCACAGTCTGGAAGAGGAATGATTTCAATAAGCAGCTAAGTTTTCAGATTTCATTTGTGAGTAATGTCAAACATGCATCGCCTCTAGTGAAGCACCTACTCCATATCTTCCAGTGCCTTAGCCTTAGTTTTATTTACGTAGTTTTATTTGCAGTTTTATTGGTCTACCTAAACACCCATATAAATTGGGTGTTTCTTTTCAGTGTTTGATCATTAATACTGTTTCTAAAAATGTGAAAAAGTTCCTTTCCTAAATAAAAGAGGCAGATCTTGCATATTTATCAGCTGACCTTGAATGTGAATGAGTGTTACCTTGAATGTCTGTTACCAGTATTGTGACACTTTCCCTTTCTCTTTATTTATCGCCACATAGAGGGAGTATTACATGGTGCTTCTCCGCTATTGGGTCAACAATGCCATTGAAGAGCTTAGAAGCATTGAAGGTAAACAACTCACTTCCAAACCTGCATTCTGGTTTCTCAGCACGCCCTGAACTTCTGCTGCCAGTTGTCCGCTGTAAGCTGTGCTTATGTTTTGCATTGGTGCCACTTTTTATAGAGGAGAAGCCAATTTTGGAACACATGGCAAAAATGAAGGACAAGCCACAACCTCCGCCTACCACACAAAAGGTAACTTTTCATCATTTGGTCAAGATATTGTGTAAAAGCTGAAGTGAAGTTTATAGGACACGAAATTCAGGGGTTTTATTCACAGGCACGGCGTACACTGTGTGACGTAACTATAGACAGTTCACTGAAAGTCACTTTATCATTAACTGCCTGAGATAAATCCATACTGCAACATCAATGGTAAGAAAAGGTATGGCATACAGTAACACATCAGTAAGCTACCTGTTCCCAGAATCTCGCAAAACGAAAAATACACAAAAACTGCCAACAAACACTGTTCTTGCATGCCACAAATTTGTCTCGCTTCCAGGCAGCTTCTTTTAGTTTCGCTGTTCTTTCCCGCAGCCTCTACGTCCTATTATCATCACCAGAGACAGGGTTCAGAAAGCTGTTTACGGTGCGGGTTATCCGAGCCTCCCGACGTTATCGGTCGACGAATTTTACGCCCAGCGCTATCCGGAGCATGCCGAGCAGAAGGATGCACTAAAACCGTGAGCCACCTTCCACAGTACATATATGGTATTTGTCACTGGGACGTTGCTTATATTGTTTACTATGCAACAGATGGAGTCTGCAAGACTGGGCAGCAGACCCGAACAAAGCACTTAACGAGCAGGAGAAAGAGGATGCCCAACGGGAAGCCCTGGTTGAAGCAGACGACCCCGAAGCTTTGGCTTACTTACGTTCCAAGGATGACTGGAAAGATGGTGAGCATTGGATTTTATCTAGACAATAGGTTACTTTCCCACTGAATATGCTTCTTGAATGCAGGCCACCTTTCACATAGCTGTTCAGACCAGATAACTTTTATAGATTTTCAGCACATTATGACAGCGTTCTCTATGGCCACATATTTTAAGCATTACCATTACAATATTTTAGTAAGAAGTATTCACAGCTGTTGCACGTTCATGTGCATATAAAGAGGGAGGTTGTGCGATAAGTGATGATACTTGCAGTTTTCTGTTATCAAGCTTTTCAGAAAAAAATGCTGAGAAACCGTGAACGCTCGTTTCGAGCTGTACTTAATACTCGTAGATAACTACCATGTACCATGGGTACATTGTTTCTGCCACACACCCTCTTTGCCTTACAGAGAACAGGAGGGGAGACGGGAATAGAAAGAACATGGGCTGAAGTTCGCTGTAACGGCTGAAGCTCAGTCAAGGGAACTTCCTCCTAGTCGTCTGTTTACAAAGACCTATTTATTGTGCTCTGTTGTGAACATAGAACCACATCATGTAAGACCGTTGCAGCTAATTGGGACTGTCGGTATTTGATAAATACCTCAATAAACAAGTGTTAAAAAAGCAAACCTCGTTATCATATTTGGTCTGACTTAGTGGTACCTGCTAAATTGTTCTGTACTGTCAGGTGCGTAATGTGCATGTGTAATATGACAACTCTGTGCACATCACATTAAGTGTACTACAATGTACTGAGGATACGGTAGCAGTGGGCAAATGAGGCACTTGTTTTATTTTAAGCCATAAGAAATCTGCTTCAATGGTACAAATTTCTGTCAATGAAATACATAAGGAAGCATGAAGACAATGAGCCAAGCACATCATTTAGTTGTGCGCTAAAGACTAGTACCCAAGCATTAACTTATTCCCTGTGTGTTCGTGTTTTATTTATACTAGATAGAACATTGAAATTGCGGCAAGCTGATCTCTTTCTCTTTCAGTCGAAGGCTACAAAGTGTTCCAGGGAGAAACACTATCCTGCCTATTGACCCCCAATTTTTAACCATTGAGTTCTTACTTCCAGAGCGAGCCGTAGTTTGACGAGACAGATTTACGACAAAGTTCTACCTATGCCGTCAAATAATCTGTGTCCACAAGTTCGTTGTTGTTGTTACTCAGGACGTCGACATCGGCAGACACCAAGCTCGTGTCTCCCCCTCCGTCCTTAGTTTGTGGTGCATTCGTCGCATCTCCAGCAACCTCCGCATCTACAGCAACCACTGCATCTCGAGCAACCTCCGCATCTACAGCAACCACTGCATCTCCAGCAACCTCCGGTTCCCCATCTGCCCCAGTCTCGGCGTCGCTTTCTTTCTCCGTGCCTGCGTGTCCACCTTTGGAGGCCTCAACTTCCACACAGTTGGCGCGATTCTCGTAGTCACAAACCTCCTCTTCAGCATTGAATACGAGGCCGCTTGGGCACACAAACAGTACAGGCGCCCCATTAGCGCAAGCGTAGTACGTGGAGCAGTTGTATGGGTTGGGCAGAAGAGTGAGTGTAGAGTTTTCATTTTCTTGGAGAGGACAGTCAAGGTTGCCATGTTGGGCAAAGGCCTGTGAGGCCATCACCATCATGATTGCTATTACGACATTCATGTTTTCAGCCTGCAGGAATAAAAAAAAAGAATATAGTGTGTTCTGAATGTAATTTTGGATGTGACTCAAGATCAGAAGTATCATCATACCAGCATTTACTTCAAAATATTAAACACTCTTTTCTTATTTTAATTCGAACTTTATCGAAAGACATGGTACTGTGTTAGTCAAGTATTAGTCCAGGTAAAATATAGTCACAGCCTTGCCTCATATCAGTATCAGTTAATGTGCCATAGTTGCATAATTAAATGTTATGCCGATACCTTCAGGTGCATGGTATTCTAATGGCAAAACAAGCTGGCAATCTTGTTGAAGCGTAACCCTGCTCTGAAGCTGCGACAGTTTATCATGCAGTTAGAGACAAGGAGACGTAATCCTTCTCAACTGCGCAGTTAGAGCCGAAACGTGCACGAGCTAACTGCTCCTTTCGGGAATGTCTATGACGTGCACATTATACAAAAAGTGGCCCAAACAGTTCATGTGCGTCGTCTGCCAATATGCATTGTACATCAAACATTTTTTGTCGACTACGAACCTCTTTTCGGATAGCACTAATGTGGCAGTTATTGCCCGCAGTGCTCACGTTACCCCTAAGTTGCTTGCGTTTTGACTGCCGTCCCGTAACAGTAAAACATTAGCAAGGTACCCGTGAATTCTTGACAGGCAAGTAATTGCTCAGAGTGGTCGTCTTCGTAATATGATGTACAGTTAGGGGTAACCTTTTGTGAACTTTACCTTCACATTTTTTGCACCACTGTAAGAGCCCTTTTTCTCTCTAGGTTCATAAAAGTAAGAAGTAAGTGTAAAGAAGTAAAGTAACCTAGAATATTGACCCAATAGCTAAAGGACCTTCTTAATAACATCAAACGTTGGGTTAACTGGTCATCATGACCCATCACTTGTCATACATACTTATTACAGGTTCTTCACCATTTATGAACATAGTAATATAGCATTATTCACATGACACTGCTAGCTCTGCACTGTAAGAGTTCAACGAAGACAAACATGTACTCACGTCTGTACAATTCCTTGTTCCAGTGAATTCACTACTACTGTGGCTCTGGAAGCTCCTCCCGGTGGCTCATTGCTTTTATACCGCTGCCGTTGAAAGAACCGTAAAGAGAGATAAGCTTAAGCTGCCAGATTAGAAATCCCACATCCTGTTACAAAGACGTACGTGGGAGACAATCGTGCAATTGACGTGTTTATAGCTCAGCTCCGTCATGGTCTGATACAAGGCAGTGTATTAGATGTCTCCCAGCAGCCAACAAGCACTGTCCCCTCTATGAGAGATAACGTGCTTTGTGACGACGTTATGTTTCGAGGTTGGAGTGGCCCGTAATGTTAAAAGTTACGGACCATATGCATGTGTTGCGTTACGAGAAAGCTTTAGCAGTAGGTGCTGGAAATATATTTTTTTTCCCAGATTGATGATAGTTTCAGGAATAAGAATTCATTCTCGCTGATGGTTGACAAAATGCAAATTCTTTACCCTGCATGCAAAAAGTGAAATGTACCTTTTGATGTCCTTTTTATCTGCATTTATGTTACCAATGTCACCAATGTCAACAACCAGGTTAAGGCAACCTACCGCCTCTAAGGCCTAAGGCCTCTCCTATAAATATATTTTGTACTGAATGCTTCGTACCGATCTTTTCTCTTCTTTTGTGTGTGTGTGTTTATTGAAGCTACTTCGAGTTTTGGTATTTGCTTTATTTTAGGATTTTATTTATTTTTGTACATACCATATGGGAGACTGTGCTATGGCTCTCCGTAAAGTCGGCCCAGGTGCAACATTCAGTCATCCCGCCACACCACGTTCAACGTGTCAACGTCATGATTGGCCAATGATTACAAACTTTATCACGTGATGTCTAAGTCAACAGAATCCAATATTCAATCCAATCCAACTCTTCATAATAAGCGGAGGAGGGAAGCCGAAAAAAGACATGAAGATAAAAATGCATTTTTACGTATTCCTGCTCGCGTTTGTCGTCCTGGCGACCATCACATCTTTTCTTCATGTCACCGTGAATAGAGCACAGGAGACCGCCTACATGGACGAAGTGTTTCACATTCCACAAGCGCAAGCTTACTGTGACCACAATTTCAGTCACTGGGACCCCAAAATCACAACACCACCGGGTCTGTACCTCACGTCTCTTGCTGTAAATGCTGTTAGGAGCATCTTCACATCAAGCAACTTGTGCACACCGCAAGGTCTGCGTTTCACGAATGTCTTCCTTACTGCCGCCAACTTGTGGCTTTGTAGTCTGATCTCCATAAAACTTGCTTACCCGTACGCGACTGTGAAAGTGCGAGTGAAGCTCATCTTCTCAAGCGCCATTTTGACGACGTTGCCGGTGCTT
>JARGYV010081482.1:0-14539 GCA_029532675.1 Ornithodoros moubata | reverse complement strand
AAATTTGACGCAGACATTGCTGGGCAGTGGTCGCGCTTTAAAAGGTCCGTACTGCTGACAGTGCGATAATTTTACGACGAAATTACAAGCAGCCTTGAAATTTTCACTACTTGCAATAGACCTTCTGAAGCGCCATATGTCTGAGCAACCGTGGTGTTCGACAGCAGTCCACCGACCTGAGCAGGTCGTGACAAAAAGCGGAGACACGATAAACGTGTCCTGCAACGGCACCACAGTTTCTGTTGGAGAAGCAAATATTCTAGAAGGTGACATCGCCACAAGAAACGGCTTCGTTCATCTTATCGACAAAGTGCTGCTTCCCGCCACAGGTGAGTTGCTACGCGTTATTCGCCTGCGCGCAATCTTATCTTCCTGTGCCATGCTCGATGCTTGCAGTTCGCTCTGTGGTGGACATCTTGCAAGATCATAACTTGACGACATTTTTAAAAATCATGGACCGCTCTGGACTTCTTCATGCGTTCCAGAACCACCGTGACTTCACCATTTTTGCGCCAAGTAATATGGCGTTTGAAGGTACCGTGAGCGCAGCTTAACATGGTACGGTTCTTTGCAACAGTCTGCAATACTATTCCAGGACTCAGTGCGAACGTGAGCCTTGAACTCCTGCAAGAACCGCAGTCTGCAAGGTTGTTCCTGACACGGCACGTGGTTACAAGAATGCTGTTGAGCTGCTCTTTCGCTAGTGGTCAAGTCATAGACACCCTTGATAGACGGACGTTCTTCAGAGTACAGCTGCATCGTCAGGTAATAGACAAAAGGAGACCGCACTTTTGTTGGGTAAAACTGTCAATCGCTACAGGGTGTCATCACAGTCGGGGGAGCTGTTGTGAAGTCTCCTGACCATGTTGCCCTTAACGGTGTGGTTCATATTCTGAGCCAGACGATGCAGTTTCCAGAAAAGTCGGTCGTCAGTTTTCTCAAGGGGCAAGAAAGATTCGGGTAAGAACACCAGACGACCCTAGCAATTTTTTTAAATTTTGTATTTTCGTTATATGTCGTGTACTTGTACATGTATAGAGTATTCGTGAACCTCCTGAACCAAAGCGGGCTCCTGGACGTACTGGACAAAGAAGTTGGTGCAAGCCCATACACGATTTTCGCGCTTCCGGATGACGGCTTTCCAGACGGCTTTGTGGATCGTTTGCTTGCAGATTCTGAACTGCTAAACAAGGTGGGGTTATTTAAAGTACCACTGCGAATTAAATTTACGCCATTTCATGCTTTCATTCATGAATTCTATCGATTGTAAACATGCCTGCAACAGAATCGGAACGCCACACGCTTGTGTTGGCCGAAACAGAGATAGATCTTGGAGCTTCAGTGTTGCCAGATGCCCAACAGGAAACGTTGATCGTGAAAATATGCGTCCCCCATAGACATACTATATTATGTGAGGTATCAATAGGTAAAACCCGTGGTATAATTATGTAGAATTCTGAAGGCACCCAACAGGGTTCAGAAAGACAACCTCTCATTGCAGGTGATTGAGAACTACGTTCTCCCTGGTTACATCATCACAGGAGGGACGCCGCCGATTTTCATTCATGAGTACAAGGCAATTTTCGGCCGTATTACTCTCCGCAAAGAGAACACTGGTGAGGTAACAGTGTCCAAAGCGTCCAGTCTTGTGGAACAAGATCACCTCTGTACAAATGGTGTGGTTCACGTTTTGTCTGATGTGCTGCCCCTGCGCAATGGGGAGTTGTAGTAAACATGCAGATTTTCTGACCACATACGGACCAAGAATGCTGCACTCAGCGACGTTTTTCCAATTCAGAGCAACATTGGTGCGGGCTCATTCATTCAAAATTCGATACGAAAAGCTACAAGGCCCCAAAAAATAACGTATTTATTATTACTATTATTATTTTTACAGGGTGATAAAATTTTGATGGTCCCGTGCAGTAAGGCAATGTAGGCTACTGCAGATCAACTTCCAGTATTTAGAACGCAAATCAAAGAACTGTGGGGATTTACAGTCAAAGAATTGTGGGGTCTGTGAAGTCGTGGACATATATATAAATAGAAAAACTAATGCAGATGATTTGTTGATGTCTCATTCGTACAGCTGGTTACGCCCATATCTTGGTAAATTCGGCGGTTTTCATTTGAATCGTGAAAAAGCAGGCAAGAAGAAACGGCAGGGAAAAAAGAAAAACGAAACCCCTCCTTCCCGGAGGAGTGAGGAATAAAGGCCCCCGTTGCGCTAGATCCTTTCCTTACTTTCCATGCCGTACTTTCTTCACCTCGCATGTAGTTCTCTCATTAGAAAAACTAAACGGCGAGGCGTGTACTTTTGCGTAATATACCTTGTGTGGTTCCCAGTGTTTTAGGAAGCGCTCAGTATTTCGAAGTCTACAAATTGCCAGCACCATAACAATGGAATGTATGGTATGTCGGCGCAGTACTCTTGTCGCAGTCGCGTTTTTCTTTTCGGGAACTTTATGGAAAGACCTGAAGCTCGAGGTTTTGTGCGAAACTACGGCTCGCACTATTTCACGCATGCGCAGACATGCTGCAACACTGTTTTCTCGGTTTTCTCCCAAGGTGTTGCGACGTGCGCAGTAAAGTCACGTCACGACACATAACGAGTTGTTTCTACACGCTGTGTTCGTCTTTGGTGTTCGTCGTGACGAGGATTCCACTCATGCCACAAAGTAAGAGGCCATATCTCAGTTTTATTCATTGCAGAGGCTGTTAGAACGTAATCTCGAAAATGTTTGATACGGTCTACGTGCGGAGACGCGACCCAAATTACCAACGTGTAACGAGTATTTCTCATTTACAAAATTATTCCAAAGTTTGAAAAAACAGTGCAAAATCTTCACGGATACTTTTGTACTTGGGAAAGGGATTTACGTGAGTTTGTACTAAGCAGTATAGATGAACAACACAGTTCACAGCCCAGTCTTTCTTTTCAAACGATCGACAACAAACGCGTGAACAACCAGCTTGAACCTCAGAGAGTGAAACATTTCAATATGGTGAATATACATACAAATTAAACATAACTTAAGTACAAATCGCGAAGATATCACATAGCATATCGAGTATGTACAATGATAAACGTGGTATCACAGATAATGACTTCATGCAGAAGGACGCTTGTAAATCTGCTCTTCCGATGGGGTTTACGAACCCTTTGCAAGGCACGAAGGAATACTGCTGTTGAGATCACGGGTGTCTCAGTGAGCATAAAAGAACTTCAGCGTAATAAATATAAAAAAAAAACAACAACCAAAGAACAACGTGGATAGCGAAACAGTTACACACATTCCAAACTTTGGTATGAAAAAAAAAAAAAAAAAACACTCCACCGTTTTCACAAAGAAACGGAATGCAACTGACTAAATGGAAACTAGAGTAATTGCAGACGACAGAAAGTTCTTTTTGATTGGCTGGCGTCGCGCAGCGATATTCACGAGCTGCCGCGAAGAAGCCCAACCGGGAAGGCGCCTTCTGCAAACTTGAAGTGTCTTTTATCGTAGAATTTCAGCAACGCTGGGCTATAGGGGTGGTTCTCCTGGAGGTGCAGGTAGTGAATCTCTGGTTCGTTGCTCGTGTGGCCGCATTCTTCGCAGACGTAGACTTTCGCGCGACGCTCCTTGTAAGCATATTTGTGTTGGATCCCGTGAACCTTGAGCGTGTGCGATTCCAGTGAGCATCGCTGCGTGAAGGACTTGTCGCATAGGACGCATTTGTATGGACGAACGCCTGAAAAGAACAAGAAGCGAAAATTGAAATGAAGTTCCGTTTAAGTTGGGCTTAGCAGCTCTGGCGAAATGCGCGGTTCCCGCGGGAAGACAAACGTGAGATATTTTATGCTTATTTGCGGATCTACTTGGCAAAGCACAGACGAGAAAGGTCGAAGGAACAAATCGGGGACGGAGTAATGCGCATCTAACTAGACGTCAAGCACCTTCCACACTTGCGAAATGTTCTTGACATAGGCTAGCGCTGTTTGTCTTGTCTTTGATAAGGCGACGTCAAAATATTCATATTCCAACCTACCAGTATGGGTTCTGGTGTGCCTCTTGAGGTCGAACGTATCGTTGAAGCCTTTGCCACAGAAAGTGCACAGGTAGCGTTTGACATCGCTGTGGCATTTCATATGTCGGTTCAGCAGACGCTGGAGTCCAAACGTTTTTCCGCAAACTTTGCAGGACAACCTGTAACAGAACAGAGTGACACTGTAGCACAACCGCGTGTGATGCGCACCTGCGCAGTTGTCTTTAGTGAATTCCGCCGAGCGGAACAGTCTCGCACGGAACCCAGTCACAATAGACATTGCGTGCACGCCGTAACGGACTACAACGACCACGGAACACTGATGACTGCTCATTTCTTTTGTGTCTTCTACTGTCAATTATCACTCTTCAGACCTCGGCGTTAGTAGGAATTAAGCAGGGACCTTGATATGGTGCCACGTCACCTGAATTTTTACAGGTGCAGGCATTTTCTTGACGACATAATTACAGCTAAACTTGTCGCTGCGTGGCCCTCAGAGAAAGAGCAGAGACCGTCAGGCATGACTACCTACCGGCTAGGGTCGGTCTTCGCGGTGTCTTCAGCAGTAGGAACGCTCGGAGACAGCGGATCTGCCGACGAACAACTGTGGTTGCTGCTAGAATCGTGGTGCGACTCAATAGCTGGCTGTGGGGAAGTCGTCATCCGTCTTGCCCCTTGCATCTTATGCAACATCGGGTTCTTGATGCCGTGCCCACCGTTTACGAATTCGAGAGGGGCGTCGTTCGAAATACCGAGCTGTAAAATAAATTCAGAAAAGGGTTAGGCAGGAGCCCGGCATCGAGGTGCACATCGCCAAGGACGTACTAGAAGGGTGTACATGGATGTACACAGAAGGCTACCGTAATAAATTCACTTACAGGGGGCATACGTACCCGCTGCTGCAGCAAGGACAGTCGCACAGGGAGAGCGGGTGGGTAGGATGTACTCTCATCCTCGGGAGTAGTCCTTTCCTGACACACTTCTCTGGGCGACCTGATAGGGCTGGAGCGACCACCAGTGTCCGGAGACGCGGCTCTGTATTGGTGCAGGTTCACAGGTTGCGTTTGACTGTATGAGATGGGCGATTGGATGACGGGAACGCGAAGTCCAGAGACCGCTGTAACTCCTGGATGTCGGACGGATGGGGCGTGATGAGGGTTGACATGGAGGTACGGGAACGCGGACAGAGGGTTCGATGAAGTCGAGGAAACTTCAGACGATGAGTCTTCGGAAGACAAGTAGGAGTCTTCGCCCGTGGTTGACGGATGTCGCAAGTCGTGCGCGTACATATAAGCCTTGTCGCCCTCATTGGACGAAGGTGGCGTTGGTGGTGACAGCGGAGGCGTTCGCTGTTCGTGGTGCCATGAACGGGCAGGAGCGACTTCGGTGGTTGGAGGGTTTGGTTCTGATTCGGGTCGTGGAGGCGTTCGGGATTCATCTGGAACAGGGAGAAGAAGCCAGCGTAAGAAATCTTCCACATATCTGGCGCGTGTCAAAACACAGATGGTATAGCACAGTGAGGGAAGGAAGGCAGGTGAAATTTGCTCGGCCGTGCGGAAGCGTGAAGTGACGGCGAGCATAGCAGGTGACGTTCAGGGAAGTCAACAGTGGAGCAGGTGGAAACAGACTTTCACGGTCGGGGTTACAACGGGGTTACTCGCACGATAATCGCTCGACCTGCTTTTGTTTCCGGCCCTTTAAAACGGTAGAGGAAGCGCTGTTTGTAATCGCTGCCGGGCGCCTCTTGTTTCTGCCCCAAATTTCACCTGGGCAAAACTTCCCTTGCGCAATGACAATACCACTTCTGTAAGGAGGCGGCACGGACTCTGGGCTGTTCCTCGAATTTCACGGCTCAGAGAACACACGAAGCCTCACGCCATTTTTACTAGACCGCTTTTTAGTTCTGCTTTGGGAGCTGAAGAGAGAGTCTTATTCTTCCTTTAAAGTATTTGTGAATGATGTCACGCTTATCGTATTCTTTACTAGCACTTCTCTACAGACGCGCCGAAACATTACAACGCTATGTTTCCGAGTTGTTTACGACAAACAGGATATTTCTCGCCGTGAACGGGCGTTTCTTCAATCTCACTGCTCCTTTTCCCCACGGTGACTGGTTGCAGCCACCTTGCAACAGTTTCCGAAACCGTCAAAGCACGCCCGTTTTCATTTTAGAATGACGCCTCCACATACACCACTCCCTTTCAAACAAGCCGCACAGCCGGTGGCAACCGTTCGGAGAACTGCTACCATCATACACAGGAAAGCAGCCACGGGCTGGAAAATGCAGAAACTCCGGAAACACTGACGAGGTGTGGAGGGGGGGACTAACACAGAAGGCAACACTGTGGAGGTTACCGAGAACGGCCGGCACCGTTACGAGCAGACGTGGCTTGCTCTTGGTCTCATGAAAGAAGGTTTTGTCTGGCCTCCGAGGCTCAGTTACCTGGACGCGAGCGAGGGAGAGGCTCGTCTCGCTTCAAGGCCGGAAAAGTAATCGCTCGGGTCTTCTGGTGACACTCAAGAAAAGAACGGAATTTTTACGACGCACTGCTCTGGGCAGCGGGCGTTTTTGAAGTTACGCGCCGGTGCTGTCGCCTGTTGTGGTTCTGCGGCCAAGGACGAACGCCATTGTGCGTGCTTAAAAGGGTGGTCGCCACGAAAGGTACGGATACACCCGGTTTCGGCGGTTACCTGTACAATATTTCATGTGCATGATGTGGATTAATCCCTCGCTGATGAAGCGAATGGCCATTGTATAACAGAACAGGTGGACGCCAAAAAAGAACGCAAGGGGCTGCGCAAGACAATGGGCGCAAATCAATGCGAATACTATTCAGAGCTAAGCTTCATGCAATTGGCAGCTCACGAGCCTTCTGCAGGTTGGGGAATAAACGTCCGGATAGCAGAAGTGAGAGTTTACCCCAGAGAAAAACAGTTCTCGGAGGCGCAAAGACTCTAGGAAAGTCCCATCGTCCTACCGGACCACCGAGAACCTCACACCCTGACTTCCTGGGAGCACCACCGACAGCTGCCCACAACTTCCTAATCAGCGTGCAGTCCCCCTCATTACTGGAATAACCGGCCGTCTCCCCTTTTTCTTTCAAGAATAAAGGAAATCTTTCCCGCAGATCCCCTTCGTGTGTTCTTCCCACTTGACCCTACTGACCCTGAGGCGAAAGCGATCCACCATTTCACCTGGACCCTCTAACACTTCCGCGAAAACGCACAAGGACAGCTGTAAACAGGATCGCCGAGCAATCAGGGTCACTCAGCCCTTCCGGGCCCCTGCAGGTGTGGTCAAGAGCACTAGACGAAGATGGCCTCTTCGAGCCAGCTGCTTGCTTACTGACCTCGGGCTCCAGCACTCGCATCTGAGGCTTCCTGCTCTGGGTCAGTGAGGCAGTACATACAGTAACGAGGATTGATGGTATCTGACCAATTCGGGAGTGACTTATTGCTTTGCCCATGCCGCTATGGTTTTTGTTAAACGCCCTATACCTGTCTGTAGCCGGGTCTGTTGCGTAAATTAGTAAACAGCGCTCGGAGCAGATGTCAGAAGAGGAAGAAAGTTGCTGGCAGCTTCTTGCACAGGATGAGAGAGAATGCAGAACAACGGAGGAAACTTATGTGGTACTGTTTCTGGAGGCTCAAGGACAAGGTCTAGGCCAGCAATTGCTCTGATTCGCACTAAAATTGAAGATTGGACGAGTAAGAGACATTTGAGATGAGTACGTGCCAAGAGCCTGGAAGACAAACGGTGTATGGACAGGAAGCAGGAGGAGGCGAAAGAAAGTGCAGGAAATAATACGTGCTTCGCATTGCTACGAACGCCGCGTGAAGCAGCTCATGATGTGACTAAGGGAAATACAAGCAATGCCGCGCAGTCTGTACAGACTTCATCGGAGCTGTAGCTCTATAGCGATGCGGAAGCAATGCTTCCTCCGAAGTTTGCGCAAGGAACGTCTTACTTTTCGGAATCTTAATATGGTGCTAGAAAGACAATGCAAGATTAAGATTGGCTTCTTCACGGGCTGAGCACTAGTTCAGTACGGGTTCCCGTATCCCCGAGTACGAATTCCCCGGCTATGATTTGGCCGTTGCGTGAACGGCGTGTTCACGTAGGCTCTAGGCTATGGCGTTAATCGGGATCAAATTTTCGCTGATTATGTGCCGGCAGAGTAAATTATAGTTACGGTAGCACAGACGTCCGCTCAATTCGTTAAAAAGACATCTCGTTGGTGAAGGGCTCCAGATTTTTTGTCGGAAATTTCCCTCAACGTGACGCCCAACCGTCCGCAACGCGTGAATGACATTGCGTCGCTTCGTAATAAGCGGCGAGATACCTTTGCACGAAGAATAACGACAGCCCGTTGTTCAAAAAGACGACCACAGACAAGTCACTGAAAGAGATACCGGAGAACAAAAGCTAACGGAAACTTTGTGTCGTTCCGCTTGATGCTACAACCTGTTGTGCTGGAAAAGCGGACAGGTTCCCTTCGTGCCATCCGAATTCCTCCTCTCTTCCAATCCGCATGACCCCCTTGCAATAGAAAGCGACCCTGGCCTTGGCAATGAACGGCGCAATAACTTGCATAACACTTTCACCGCTTATAAGAGAGGGAAGAGATTTTTTTTTCCTGCCGTTACGTCACGGCATTCAACCGGTTTTCTGGTCACCAATGCATGGAACGGACGGGAGTCAATACAAAAGACTGGCAGAAAAAGTTGAGGCACTCCCCTCACTCTCTCTCTGTATGTGCACAGTACGCGCCAGTGAACTGTCGTTTCAAGCCTGGGCGGTTCTGTGGCCGATGGGAATTTGATGGGAAGTGAACCTGCTGTGCGTGCGAGGAAGCAAGTCAAGTGAGCATAATTAGGGTCGGAGCGCCGATCGTTCCGTAAGGAACGCGATATTTCCAGCAAATGAAAGGTGCAGATGCGTGGAATAACCGTGAGCTGCGCACGGCGTACAGGAAGCGCGCGGCGAAGGCCACAACTATTCCGATCCAACAGTCCACGAGTAACCGTTACATGTTTAGTTGTTTTCTTAGCCGCGTGTACCTGACTCTATAAAACGAGCGCTTGCAAGTTGTTGGATGTGGAAGCAACCTTTAAAGGACACTGTCAACTCCCATACCGATACAGAACGATGCGGAAACGTAAACCAAACGCTAAGCGCCGTGATCTGTCTTCGCGCGACATGCTATGCAAAAAACTGCCGAACTGCTGAACGTAAACAGGAAACAGCAGGCAGACACAGGAACCTCTTTTGCATCTCCTAGATCAGAATTCCACACCAGCATGTTCTGCAGTCACCCCGTACAAGAAAAGGTCGAGGAATGGAGTACTCAACAGGAGAGCGAGGAAAGCAGTTCTCGTGAAAGTACGACGAACAGATGTTCCAACGTATCTTCCGAGGAGCGCAACGGCTACAGACGCGAACGTCTCCGGCCACCAGATGCCAGAAGGACCGTTACAGAAACTTGAGATGTTCGCCAAGATGGTCTCTCACGCGACCAAGGAAAAGGAAAAAAACCGTTAGGCCCATTATCGGTCAGCCCGAAGAGTGGGGAATGACGCCGGCGAAAGCAACGCGAACGCTGATAACGTCATGGTGTGTCAAAGGGGTTGGCCGGCGAGGAAACCGCCTTACGACACGTGTTTACGCGATGCAAGGCCATGGGGGGCTTTTCCGTTGCGACGTCAAGATCAAGGGTAAATGAGGAAAAGGGGAAACACTCGACACGCCTCCGGGCTGTTGTTGACCTGTGGACGCTGCTGTGGAGACTGATTAGTTCTGGAGGACTCCTCGCGACGTTGTGTACGCGGTTAGCATGGGAAACCGCCGCAATGACATCGCCGTTAGCTTCCAAAGAGGGCTTAAAATAAACGCGGAAGGGAAAACCACCGCTTACTTCTGCCCATGTGCTGCTGCGAATTTTTTTAGAACGGGATGAGAAGTTTTATAGCACTTGCAGCGACAAGCATGTTTTTTTATTATTATTATTTCCGGGAGAGGACCTTCCTGCGTGACCTAACCGACCCTTCTCCCGCATTTATCCTGCCCCAAGCCGTGTGTCCACTCTGCATACTCCGCAATCCTCCTATCCGTATTTCGGCCTTGATGAATGCTACTGAACATCCAACTTCACGCCTTGGCAAACTCGCTAAATTTCTCGCAACGCAGATTAGAAACTTACCGATAACAAGGTTTCCTTCATAATGCGGCGAACTCTTGCTGACCAAGCTCAGGGGCTGCGATTGGGGCGCCGGCACCTGTTCCGGACTTGGCGGAGGAGTTACCGTCCCGATGACCGGCGCAGACCGGCAATGTGCACGGAACTTCCGCACTAGGAACGCTTTCGGCATGCCTGCTGGTGTCAACAGTCACTTCACAACAGCACGCACGTTGTCCAAAGGGTATCCAGGACAAGAGCACAAGACCTGCAACGAGGTTCCTCTAGAAGGGCATAGGGTCTATCCACGACGAGGGTTGGCGCATGTGACCGTAACCTTCGATGTCTCGGATGGATCTGAGAAATGTGGGCTACTGGGAGTCGGGGGTACCAAGGTAAAGCGAAAGCGAGAGTGGCTCTTGTGACGTCAGAACTCTGCGAGGAGGAACACGTGGTTGGGGAGGTTGTGCGAGAGGGAGAGCATCGGGCCCCGCTACGTACGTTCTGGGGGGGCAACTTGTTTTCCTCCTGGTCTTCTTTTTTATTCTATCCCGGAGTGGCCGTCGAAGGTGAGGGCAAAGAGGGAGGGTGAAGGGGAAGGGAAAAAAATACAGATCGTCGGGACTGCATCAACTGGTAGGAAGGCCAGCATGGGGGTAAGATGAAGGGGAAGGGGCCAGTGATGCCCCCTTCTTCGGCTTGAAGGGATTTTTCAAAAGTCTATTCGGTCAGTGACATATCTTGCGTGTCGTCCACGAAATGCCCTCACTCTTTCTTTTTTTTTTTTTTTTCCTGCGCAATCCTTCAGGAGTTAAAGCACAGTGATTTTTTTCCCTCAAAACCAGTCGGACAGTGTGAAAGGGGGCATTGCATTTGGGGGCAGGTTGTTGGATGGTTGTTTGTTGTCCAGTTTTTCTCTCCACTCCCTCTCTGTCCTTTTCCTTGCCTCGCGTTTGGGGCGCGAAAAAAAAACAAAAAAAACTTTGGGTACAATGGGTGGTGACCTGAGCGTTCCAGGCTTGCTTTGCGTTAGGTCAAACTGTGGGAACTGTGGAAAAACGGACCGTTGTGTTCCATCCGTTATGTCTGCACTCGTCCGCATCTGTTTCGACCAGGTCAAAGGATATGGTGTCTGCAATTTTTTTGCAAGTTCTTGAACTGGGAATGAGGCTAGGTTCGCACGCTAGCTGTAATTGTTCAGAGGAGACAGCGTGATCGCCGCATGACGTTAAATGACCCTGTTGTGTCTGACTTTTCATAAGCATGCAGTGCGGTATATTATACTAACAAATTTTGCTGATATCTCAAATAGTACGGCGAGTGAATCTTCTTTGCTGTAACGATCACAGGACTCGGTACTTGGCTGAACACGAGGAGGAACTATCTCATAGATCATACCGTTGCGATGGACAAACAAACGTTCTGTAAAAGAATAGCGACAATAAACTAAGTCTAGGGTATCCGTCTCAGTTTTTCCTAGACCTTATTTTTTTTTTTTCGTCTTTTTGAAACATCGTAAAACTACGTTTGTGCTGGCGGGAAACAGCCTTTAAAATATATCCTCCCTAGTTTGAGAAGAGCGGTGACTAACGCGTAGAACTTGCTGTGTTTCCACGACGTCACAGATACCGTTACTCACGCAAGACTCCGACAGTGAAGACAACGAATTTTCTATGCGTGCACGCAAGGCATGGAGGGAAAGAGGATATGGCGCTTGACTTACAGCGTCAGTTGTCATGCGTTCTGCCCAAACGGTGTCCTTGATGGGCGCCGTCCAACATTTTCTCGAACGTCACTTGGTCTGTCCATTGCACGAGATTGAGCTTCGGCGGAAAAATAGCTGCACAGCGCGTGCTGCAGCCCCGTTGTGTGAAAAACTTTCTCGCAGGGTTGCTCGACGAATGGTCTGGTGTAACTGTATACAGGAAGTACGCAGTCGTCGTTCTTTTCGTAAACGATCGGCGAGCGATGAGCATGATTCGTAAAGAAAGGAGTCTGGGTCGTGTTTAGTGTCGAATTTATACTTCTTCAAACGTTTTTTCATCAACTCGAGGCGCAGAAATTCGTTGTATACAACTGGACGTGCGAGGGTATTTTACCCTTCCTTCCTTCCTTTTACCTTCCCAGCCGCGTCTGAACAATGTGTAAGTTGAATTCGAAAAACTGTTCTTATCCAGCATGTTTATTGGTCTGTAGTTTTGCTCTTATATGCATCGTTGTTGATCGCCAAGAGAAAGAAAAAAAAAGAGAGAGAGAGAGAAAATGTACGCGAACTTACAGCCTCTTCTCTCTCTCCCATATAATTGATTCCAAAGCTTTATTTTTATTTTTAATTTTTGCCAGGATTTGTCTCTTGTTTCCCGTTTTCCCTCGGCGGCGTCTTGCGGATTAACCTTCTGACGTTATCAATTAACCCCGCGTCGTCTGTTTGTAAGTACAACTGTGCAGGCAGCCTTCTGCATCGGGGTGTCGGTTATTCATTAGCGTATACTGGCGGAAATTGAGAGAAGCTCCATCTGGAGCCGGATGTGGTCGAGTCAAGCGTCCGCTCAATTTTATGGCAGCCACAAAAGCCGCGAAAGAACGGGAGGAGACTGTAGCGGATCTGACTGAGAATTCCTGCTAACGGAAACGACGCTGTCCGCAATAAAATATTGCTCCCACTGTAAACAAAGTAAGCTCCAAGAACGGCCTTCAGAAATATCTCCCGTAACCAACAGGATCTTCGGGTTCATTTCCATTCGGGCCCCTCTGTTTCAACTCGTGGCTAAATTTACTGCTTTGTGTGCTCTCTTACTTGCTCGGTAGTCTTTGAGGCTTACGTCAGCTGGTCTGTATGTCTTCTTGTAACACAAAGACATCAGCTTTAAGCGCATAAATAACTGTTCTCCGAAGTAGTAGTGACTCTGTCTGCCGCTTATCAGCGTTCGAGGATGATGGAAACGCATATCATATGGCAGGATACGATCTGTGCTTACAATAGAAAAGCCCAATGTCCGGAGCCCACTGAGAACTGAGCATTTGTTGCAACCGTGGCTGCGCTGGCAGACGATTTGTTTTGTTTTGTTTTGTTATACAAAGCATGAGAACGTGAGTGTCAGTGCAGCATAAATTGCCTGCAGTATAGTTGCTAATGTAGTTTAATTTCTAAGAATTTCATTTAATGTTTAATATAACAGTTTAATTTCTTTACAACGTAAATAGTGCTCATCATTGACCCTAAAGCTGCACCTCGAGGTATGTCATAGACTTCTAGACATCAGCGAGCGTAATTGCCAAAACATAAAGGAATCTGGTACCGTGCAGGGTGGACATCTGTTCTACATGCGTTCCTATATTTCCAATAGTTTCGTTTACATCGAACAAGAGGCGTGTCATTAGGGCACTCAAAAAGAGAGATAAAAAATGTTGCGGTATTTAAATGCATTCAATATAAAGCATTCATTAGTTGAATTTAATTACATTCAGTCTGTAAGTATCTCGTATTTACATTTAAATGCAGAAACTTTTTTTATTTTTGTATTATTTTGTGTTATTTTGCTTGCACCCTTTGCTCGCGTGTTCTACCTTATACGCTTAGTGCATGTTCAATCTGGGTTGAAGATCATTCTTCAAAGCATCGAGAGTTGCCATGCCTTATTTTCTATTCCGCGTGACGTTTAGCACCCATTCTGTACACAGTCGCTCAATGTCAGGACCACTGGTGGGATCGAAACCTGCCTCCGGCTGCACTGGTGCCGAGGGTTCTTCCATTGTCATTGAAGACGTGTTCCATTAGAGTATCTCTCTGAAATCAACCTAGGACAGACTGACGTTGCCCACTCTTAGCGATGGCGATACGACACATCACTATGTGGCCAGTAGAGACGAATATGCTGTGCCTGTTACTGGTGTCAGTTCATTGAGGATGCACGTCTTGCAGAGCCCTGATCAGGCAAGATGAGATCAAACACAGCGTCCGCAGGATGTTTGGCTGAAAGCGAAAACCAACGGGGCGCTACGCCTTTGAAACGACGACGCGTTGACGTTGCTGTTGACCCTGTTACCGATTCTCAATGCACACATGCACTCTAGCCACAGAGGATGCGGCCGCTTCTTTCCCATGCACGGCTCGGGTTGCGCGTGCACCATGCATCAGCGCAACGTATCTTCTTGCTCTCATCACGCCATGGCATAATGTTCGAGCAACGGTTCTTCCAACAGGTGGGCACCGGGGAAGAAAAGGAGTTTTGGAGGGCCAGACGAAACGGAGGAGGGCGAGGGAGAAGTGTTTGCTCAGGATTTCCAGGCGCTATCCGGCAACTAACAGTATTATTGCATATCCGAATTGACCT
>JARGYV010081471.1:0-13097 GCA_029532675.1 Ornithodoros moubata | reverse complement strand
GAAAGACAGATCCTTCAGTCCCAGCTGGACATCATCGACAAGCGGCCTTTCACGTTAGCCAAAATCCTTGGCCCCTCTCGCAGCCCGGGAGAACATCTCCAGTGTCTGCGCCGAATTCTGGATTATCTACGTGCAATTGGGCTTCTGTACGTACTGTGAACCTCCAGATGTACACCGAGCGGCGGCAGAGCTACATCAGCTCATCATCCTCCTCACCACCAACCACCACCTCACCACCAACCACAACCATCCTCACAACCATGCTCCAGAAGCAATGGGGTAGTGTGCCACTGGCAAAGTGGTGAATAGCCCCAAACATAATCACTGTATTTATGTTGTTGTTGTTGTTGTTTAGAAACAGTCAAGTGGAGATTGACACGATGACAACAAAAAAATCATGAGAACCACCTAAAAAGCTGAACGCTAAATACATAAAGCCGATAAAACCGTACCGCAGCGGTAGACATGTATACAGGTCAGAGGATTCCGCAGAGCTTCAAGCCAAGAACGCGGTTACTTTCGCTGTCGTTGAAATACCAGCGATAAAAATAAATAAATAAAATAAAAAGTAAAATCTGCGAGTACCCTTTTGTTGAACTGCAGTACGAAAAAAGTAAGAAAAGAAAAAAGCAGAAGACATCCAATGTTCGCTTCGCCAGTTAGCGACAGAAGAGGGAGGTTTCGTTTTTTCGTGCTCATGTTTGTTGACGATGCTTTCACAAGTGTCGTTTGCTTCCCTCCCAAAGAAAGAATCCGCATCGGCACTTCTGTTCCGTCGAGCGTAAGGAGATCGTGCTACCACCACCAAGAGAGTTTACTACACCGCGAAGGCTCCTGTCACCGTGGAGTTAATATGCGCACAACTATTATACTAAGCTGCCTAATTCTATTCGCGAAAATAGAGTAGGAGAAGGCTCGTAGAATGCAGTCGGTTCCTAACTGACGACTTTCTATCATGAAAGTGTTATCGAAATGTTATCCAGGAAGTCGCGGACCCTAGCAGCACAATGTACTGAAAGAGTAGTGCATTAGGGGTGGTCGTCAGGTCTCTTATCTGTTTGTCGCTGTCTTTCTGACGTGGCGCCAACTACAAAAGCAATTTTGATCCATCCGTCCACCGCCATTGCACCTGAGTTTTAGTACATTGTGCTGCTTAGGTACAGGATGTGATCCATCCAGTGCACGTTATTGAGAGCAGTGATAGAGCTTCCCGAAGAAAAAACAGAAAAAAATATTCGTGTACACCGAGCTATCACCTCGAGATTCATCGCCCTCGGTAATTGCAGGTGATCCGGCTTGCCGAGGCGATCGTGTTGAGTGTCGTACAAAGCAACAAAATATACTGATCAATATCTGTGCGACGGAAATAAGTAACTTATAATCAGTATATAAGTATATTCATTTATTATTTTATATTAATTAATATTTACTTATTTATTATTTCATATATCTGTATAAGTATATCATAATCAGCTGAGTTGAACATCCCACTGGCCCTATTGCCTATTACGTAATAACGTAAAAACAGAACAAAATGAAGATAGGTGTACTGCGGTTCTTATCGCTCGGCTGATACCGATCCCGTAGACTTAACACCTACAAGCTTCCCTAATGATGCCAAAGGTATGAATAATTTGAGACTAGTCTTCGTTCTATAGATGGGCGCACAAAGACGCTGTGACCCAGGCGCTCTGCAAGTCCCGTGTTGGCTTTTGTTGTTAGTTTATGAAGCCCGAAGAAAGAAAAAACCGTTGGAGGAGCGTAGTTACAATCAAGAGTGTTCCTGTCGTCGTATCACTAGATAACACTATGTGGACCGTCTTTTTGATGTGCGACGTATCATTTGACGCCTATTCTCTTTTCGAAAGCCAAAAAGGAAGAAGAAATATGACAGAGAGAGAGAGAGAAAACAATCGCGTGAAACAGGACGAAAAGTTTCAAGCTTCAAGTTTTCCCTTTAATAGAAATAACGAAGACCAATTTCAGATTTTATTCTCTTTCCCTGTTGCGAGAGCCATGCAGTTTCCTTACATGCCAGTGAAAATTATGCCAAAGGGGGAAATTATACAGGAAGAACCTGAAGAACAACTGGGGCCCTGTCAGTGGTTGCCGTTTTGCGATTCTTATACTCGGTGAAGAGGCCTCCGCTATTTGCGTGCACATTAATATCGAAACCTTTCAAGGGAACTCTTGTCTTCGATGTGCTTTTTCTCCCCTTCTTTTCCCTTTTACACAATATTTTGAATTTGATTACTTGCAAAATGCACCTATTCAGAAGAAGAAGCACTTTGCCACGAAATACATTTTCCCCGCATGACAGAGAAGGCTTCGTGTAATCAATGCAAATGCAGTCGTTAGTTTGCGGAGGCAACATTTATCATGGCTATTACCGGGACTGGCAGAGCAGGGAGAAAGATCGCCCCGGGCTCCATCATACGCAAAAGTCTTAAAAATATTAAACACGAGAACAGCGAAAAACGAAGTTGCGCGGGACGATGAAGGTGTTCATCCTTTTTCCTCTTATTATTATTATTTCTTTTTGCAAGAATTAATAACTAATTTGTCAAACCACTTCTGAAGCGATGTATTATAAAAGAAGGTGTACAGCTCGTAGCTGTCGCAAGCAACATTTAAGGTTATCACTTCACTTCCTGTTGCCTTTTTTCTTCATAATCTTTTCGCTTTCCCTCTGTCATTTGTTCCTGGTTAAACTTTCTCTCGAGTTTATTCGCTGTCGCTTGAATGAAGTGACGATTAATGCGAAGCTTTTATGTAGTGGCACGTGACGTTCAATTTATCTCTCCCTATTCTTGGAACTCATTGCATTCGCGCAAGTAAAGAGAGATTGACTCCTGACATGACGAACATAACTAACCATAAGAAAGGTACAATAATAAGGTAAACGAACAATTATTTTCTTGTCACTCAGCTCGCCCTATATTGCACTGTTCTGCTTGCGTGATATGCGGTACTATGCGCTGTTGGGGTTCGCCGGTACAGTAAGCAACGCTCGTGGAGTCTCTAGGACGATGCCTTACATAATAGAAAAACTCGTCCTTGCGAGACAACTTCGAATGACATTTCTGACTGGCTTTACGCCACTGTTACCCGCGCTGATTAAAGAAAGGGCCCAGAGGGTCAGAGGAATGGAAAGACGAGCAATGGGCAGCAAGAGGCGATAAATGGGAGACAATTTGCTTAATTGTTTGGTCCCTTAAGACATGGTGAGACGTGCTAATATGTATGTATTCTTACCAAGCGTGCATTGTCAGCTGGCAGGAAACCTGCCATCAGTTGTGTGGTATCATCAGGTACGGCTTAAGTCACGTTCACTTTCATAACCACTTTCGAGCACGACACGCCATACTGAATGGCGCAAAGCACAGCTGCGGAAAATAAATTCCCGCTTTTCATACAGATGAAAGGAAGAAGAAATATAGCTGGAATGTGAAGTTCGAAAAAGTATTTTGCCTAACTTTATGTGGGGAAAACCTGAACATTGAAAGTCAACTGTTAATGCTCCGCTCCTTTCTTGAATTTCACGAATTGTATTGTGAACGCTTGAAATGATCCTGGTAAATCATGATGACTGACACCCCTAAGCAACCATATTGCGTTACAATAGGAAAAATGTGAATAACGCCGTGGGTACATGTATAGAGGAAAACGTCAACTGGAACCTCATACATCAAAAAGCAATCTCGCGAACAGTCGACTACGCTACCTAAAAGCTTGGTCTGTGCGCGTACCGGACGATGGCTCCATAAAGATACCGTTACAAGAAACTTTGCTATTACGAATTCATCGATAAAGTGCGGGGCGTGAACGGCGAGGGCCCAAGCGACACATAGCTCGAGGGTACACCCACCATTTGCTCCGCTGGCGAACCTAATGCACTGTTAGGAAATTGCCAGGTGACCGACTACACGTATATATTACCCGTTCAGTATATCGACATCCAAGCATGCAAGGATGGTCCACAGGGCGTGTCGATTACATACAGAACGAAGTTCGGGCCATTTGCTTATTTGGGGATTAATGATGTATGAAACGCCCACACACAAATTCCAGAGTTTCACTGTATACGATATAATATAACTGCTGCCACCTACAGTCTAAACTGGCGACACTGCACACTAAGCCCTCTAGCATTAAAAAACAAACAAAAACACCTTGGTTATGGAATCTCCACAAGAGGCAATGCCTGGATAGCACCACCAGGGTGATATACCTGCGGCGTATCCAGGCGAATACGAGGCTTGGATGCACGAAAACTTACTTAGGAACGCGCAGTATCCATAACCAACTAGGAAAAGCCGTAATCACTTGAATGGGTTCACCAACCCAACCTCTGTTTTGATTTTCATTCTTATTCCATTCCATTTCATTGAAGAAGGGACCCCATTGAGTCATTACTTGTAACCGTATTCAGTGCGGCCACGGTAGGTTGTCGTTGCGCGTTAAAAAACAGCAGACAAGCGTACCGTAACAGAGGCAAATATGATGCAACCCTAAATATTTGTTGATAAAACAGCAAAAAGGTGGGGACCGCGCTTTACAGCACGTTCGACATTTGCCTGTTTAATCCGTTCTCCAATGTCTGCAGCGCTCATTCCTTTGTTTCTTTAAACAGGTGCCACGAAAAAAAAATGCAGTGAAGTCTGCAACATGGAGGAAACTCCGTCAAAACCGTCAAAACCAGGCGTTCTCGTGAAGACGCGACTTTGCACATCCTAGCAACTTCAAAGTTTACGAAAATCTTACACAGGACAGTTACAAGCTTCAAGTATCTACAAACAACAGCACACAACAGCGTACCCGGGCTTCGCAGCATGAAATACGAAGAAGAAAGATGCACTGTTCGCGTCTGATTCTTCGCCGTAATCTATCATCCATCCAGGTGATGTCAAGTGCATGCCGTACACTTCGTTGATTGCATTTAGCAGCCTGCTTTCCGCTTCCAGGCATAAAATCACGGCTGGTTTCCGTAAGAGAAGTAGTGCTACGCCAGCGAAACGAGGCGAGAGTTCGGGAATTTCAGACCAGCCAAAATTCACCTTCTGCCGGAGACAGCATATTAAATTCGTCGCGAGTTCGCCGCGAGCGCTGTTTCTCTTTCGAACCTGACGCTGACTTCGAAAAGTTATTCTGTTGGCAACACTGGGATGAAGCACGTAAAAAAAAGAAAAAACTCACACAGAAAAAAGAAAAGACATAGAAGAAAAAGAAGGAAGGAAGGTACAACTAAATCAACTCAAAAGCTCAAGACTCAGCAAGCGATGCTGCATCAGCTTGTTACTGTGAGGTCAAAGAATATCTTTCGGAGACGCCGATGGAACAGAAGAACGAACAGTGTATGATAGTCAAGGATATTTCGTCGGGGCTCATGTATTTATTGTCTTCTTTGTCATTCTTCATCTGAGTCCCTACATTGTGTTCAAGCCCGAGAATACAGACCTTGAGACAGAGAAAGCAAAAAGTGCTGGCGGATAACTTTATGACTCGAGTTTGCACTGAGTACTGAGCACAATGCTAAATGCTGACTGCGGAATAGCTTATCCAGAGAGCTGAAAGTCGCATACAATTCCACTCGATACTCAACAGCGATGGGCATTTCTGTTCCAGTCGAGATAAAGATAAGAAGGGTGTTACACTACTCGTGTTCCCAGTTTCAGCACTGTAAAGCCAATCTCGATGCAAGCGTGCTGAAATGCGCTGCGCAAATATGGTTGCGATAAGTTTAAAGCGAACAGCAGCAGCTCAAACTCATGCGGTGTTTTACGAGTGCTATCGAAGGGCGCCAAGGGAATAGCAAGATCTAAACCATGTTGGTCATTTTATAAGAGGCAGTCACGTAGAACAGCTTGAGGCAAGAAAAACGTGCCATGAACCACAGACCGAGCTTTAAAGGCACACTTTGATCCACAGAAGCGCCAGCGGAGTTTTAACAACTTTTTCTGTCACGTTTTATTTTTGCGCATGGAGGACCTGCAGAGTGTGCAGGAAGCCCTGAAGCGTCTAAAATCCGAGCTCGGCTAAGCAAAACCATCTCTTTTCTTCAGTAAACACATAAGTACAAAAAAAAAAAAAAAAGAAAGAGAGAGAGACTCGCACTACAGATTATTGGAAGTTAAAAGGGCAAAACTAGTTTGTTTAAACATTAAAGAAAAGATGTTCCGACGGAGAAGGTCGACACGAAGACGGTGCTACTGTCGAAATGTCGACATCCTTCCTTTGCATATATACATATAATTGTACATATAAATGTACATATAAATGTACATATAACTGTAAACAGATCGTCTTCTGTCGTCGTTTCTATGCGAAACGACGGGATGACATTTTGGCCATGCAACAGTGGAAGGTACGCTTGACTTAGCGCAGCTATAATGAAAAACGTGTCGTAATGGAATAGTGTACGCAACTACAATTTTTGCTGCTTTCTTAAAGCCAGCTCCCTCTAGCTCCACCACGAGAATGACAAGTAACATTGTTTCACATGTCAAGAAAGATGAGGCTCTTCCGGCATACCTTCGCGTAACTTTTTTCTCCACTTATATGGAAACGTATATTTACACGAAGGGTTTCGTTAAGCACTGCCACGCGTATTCTCGTCCAACTTCCTGCTTCCAAAATGACAGCAAACCGTTCAAATGCGGACCTTGGCAAACGCAGCCTTACGTCATTTAGGGAAGCCATTGTGCATGGCAAAACGAGCATTACACCGCTATTGAAAAGAATGACCCGCTTTTGTTCCAGCACGCTCTTATTTTCTTTGCGTCGACCCTTCATAACATAAAGCTGTTTTAGATTACCCCAAACCCACAGGGAGCGGGAGGAGCCAGAGCCGGGTGGGACGACGAAAGTTTCACGTAACTTTTCTTGGTTTCCTTCGCTCCTTTGGAAGGCAAAGCCTCGCGCGAAGAATCTTCAGGCACCGTGCCAGGCGCACTCACGCCGCGGAAGTCCGCGCGTCTGCAGCCAGTGCCTTTTGTTGGACGAGCGTACTACCATTTGCGGCGAAAAAGACATTCTTCTGTAGCCGCTCAAAAGGGATCGAATGACACAAAACAAAGAAAACGAAGAGAGAGGACGAAGCCAAGCAACAAAGGGGAAACGCATGTAGACGTTTGCGAAGGAGATGGGCACATCGCTCTTCCATTTGCCTGCAACATTGTGACTTCCCTCTCCCACATGCGTGGATTTATTGCCTTGTGCAGAACAACACTCCTCTTTGTAGGGTCGACTGACCTTTGACAAAAGCGCTTGTCAGCCAGTTAAAACAGTCTTGAAGCTTAAACTTTTCAGAGTCCAACTTGCTCCCAATTTCATGGTCGGTTCCTGTTGTTGAGGGTGCACCACCATGCACTACCACACCCAGCCCAACTGCAGCGATGGCAAGGTGATCTTTTGCATGCCCTCTTTGTCTCTACAACGAAAACTAATTCAACTGGGTCCAATGCGTACGCGCCATTCGTGGGACCTTGTGCCAATTTACTACGGTGTTACATAACAGTTAACTAGAATTATGTGACCCGAGATGCCCTTCTGTCGCGTTTCTCTTTTTATTGTTTCAAGTTACTGAAGAGCAAGATGCGCACAGATAACGAATTAATGATAAAGTTAACAACTACAACACCTACTGTCGCGTCTCTTCTGTCCTCGCTCGACTGATATTCGTTTACTGTTTGCTGATACGTTAGCACAAATCTTTAACCTTTGCATCTACCCTCATCGTGATATTGCGTCGACTGCGGTCGGGGCCGTGTAGTGAATAGCAAGACAGGGTCTTGAACACCGTCTCTCACGCGAGGTATCGGTCCCCATCTCGCGAGAAAGCGAACGGGTTCCGGGGAAAAGCGTTCGCCCAATGGCTGCAGATCGATAAGCGAACCAATGATTTTCGCCAAATCTATTTCCGGGCCAAATACGGGGCCACCTTCATGTTCGGTGGGGAAAGGAAAAAGAGAAGAAAGATGTACAGGTCCGAGGCGATGTAAACGTACAAATACGCCTGGCGACGTGAATGCCGGCTTCCGGATCATTCGGGTCACTGGCAGCTGGATATAGAGCGGCACAGAAAGTGAAAAAGAAGTCACGGGCCGAAAGAATACAGCTGTAACTCTCGGGGAGGTAATCGATTAAGAAGATATACTTCAGATAACGTATTGGTGGGCTAGGGTCACATCTGTCGCGAATATCCGACCACTATGAGGAGAAAGCGATGTATGCACCACAGCTCCGCGTATCTGAGATCATTCGAAGTGGTGATAATGGGTATGGTACCACGGACGGGATGTGGCACCCACATCATCGTCATCATTCATTGCGTTGTTCTTGTCCATGGCTTTCATTCAGGACGTCGCAGATTTCTACAGAACATACAAGCTGGAGTGTGCACTAAAAAAAAAAACGAAAAAAAGGAAGCGATACTGGACTCTGTAAAGATGGAAGTAAACCATATTCTGCTAATTTTTTACTGTGGCACTCGAGCCTGTCTTTTACATTCACGGTACCTTTCCTCGCTGTACAGTGTTTTTTGACATTAAGAAACATTAAATTCTGGCTGGCTGTCTCTTAACAGAGCCGGACGAGATAATTGTTATTGATGGAGCAGAAATAAGAAAGAAAAATTATAATAATAAATATGCATTTCAGTATGTCATATGGCGTGTGCACCACTGTCATTTGCCACGTGAGGTTCGGAGCGATGAACTACAACAAGTACAACAATTGTTGCGTGCAAGTCAGATCGGATGGGGTCTGCCAAATGTATCGAATCGTGAGTCACGGTTTGCATCTGCTCGATGTTCAACAAAGCACTTGCTTGATGTAACATTTGAATATCAAACCAATAATAAATTAAGCGCGATGAAGTGAAGCTTGTCCCATGATATTTCAGAGCCCGTGAATGCTGATTGCAAAGCTGTATAACATCTGTGACAACAGCCTATTGCTGCTGCTTTCGAAGCGCGACGTCATAAATGCTGAACACGTCGAAGACATCATCACGTGTCACCTTCCTTACAATGCATGACAAGTGATAACCCCTTTGATTTCTTACTGTATGTTCCTGAGGCCACGGTGATAACACTGACACGAACATATTCTTCTCTGTATATGTATATGCATGCAGGCTGAAGGTGGAGCCGGAAAGCAGATAGAGACCCGCACGGACATTTTACCCTGTTTCAGGTCGACCTGCTGTATGTTCATTATCATTCACCAGTTAGCCTGCACTTTCTCCCTTTTGTCAAGGTACATGTATACCGCCATTTAGTGTGCATGATAGCGGTGCTTAGCATGTGCCTTTGTCACCGAATTTAAGCATAATATCCGGGCAAGCAAAAGTGTAGGACTCGAGATCGCCTATTGCTGCATTAACGAGGTCACCTTAAGCCAAGTCTCTCCTTAATCAATTCCGCTCTGATGCGCAATTTTCATTCCAAGGTTTCGACGCTGAGAAGTTAGAAAGAAAACTCCTAAGTTCTTCTTCTTTCTCTCTCTTTTTCCCTTTTTTTTTTGTGCAGGTTTTGCTCTCGATTTACTTTCGTTCTGTCCGCTGGAGGAAGTATGTAGTAAAGTCCTGCATCTCGGGTACCAGCTGCGTGTTTCCAATCAAGGGCAGGCTACAGGCTAATTCTAAGTGCATTTTCTCTTAATTAGTCCCCTCTCACGCACCGCCTAATTTTTATCTCTGCTGGACTGCTTGAGAGGGAGCAAGGTCGTTATCTGTTAAGTAGTTTACATGAATAGATTCAGTGATGGAATCTCGTGTCCTCACCACTTCGCAGCAGTATATATCTATGTTAGGGTCAATGAAAAATGTGACGTTATCGACGTAAGTGAGTATTCTGGTTGTTCTTGACTTGTTGCGTGCTGGGGAACGAGCGAGAGCCTCAGGAAGCACTGGCTACGCCCACTGTGTCTATCCGAAAACAGCGGTCCATGTGAAATATCTTTTGTTGGCATAGAACAGCAACGGAAGGGCAACTCACTGGATCGTTCTTGCAATAGACAGCTTTCGTAAATTGCCGCTCATCGAGTAACCAAAGACGGACGAGAAGGGAAAAGGTGTGGTCTTTAGGTGACGCGAAGCTTTACCTTTACCGGAGATACTTACGTGTCCTATTTTTTGTAGCAGTATTTGCATTTATCCGTGCTGACTCCTACTACTACTATAAGTGAGGATAATGCGGTGGGATGTTTAACCGCAGATGATGTGATACCCTAACCCACTGCTCATGAGCATACTTGTAAGTATTTTCAGTAGAGTATTTGAACTAATCTTCTTTTGTATTTAGTACCCACTAATTCCTTCTCTCAAGTAGTATTCTGTACTGTATTTAAAGTACATTTCTCGGTATTTTCTACTAAGTATTTTAATTACCGTGGCAATTGCTTTCGCCCTGCTGCCGGCATGTTTCTACTTCTAAAATTTTTGCACTCCTTTTCGTTTTCGGCACTGGCTTTCTCCACGTTGTTCTTCGCGAAATCCCTGTCTTTTGTGACCTTTCTGTGCCATGTTGCACTGTGTTCATTTCTTCTACTGCGGGTATGCTGCATGAGCTGGACTACTTTGCTGCGTCCCAGCAGCGCTCAAGGCTTTGTTGCTGTTCCTTGTTACAGCGTTCTGACCTCAAGCTTAACTCCATCGCAAACCTGCTTTCCACAAAGCGGCCTCCACCTTCAGGTCTCTCACCTCTGGACGCGTGGAATTCCGTGATTCATACTAAGCGAGGTTAAGGCGCGTCCCCACTAGCGGGCAATCGCCCGACGGCACTACTGTGACATAGATCAGTGACAGCGAAGGCTAAACTTCGGTCGATTTTGGCATTGAGGATATATAAGTACGCCACCTGGGGCGGGGGATAAAGTTAGGTAGTACATCTACACCATAGGATCCTTGGACAGAGCCCACCAAGCAGCCGTCTGTAGTTCCTTGGGGATATCTGAGACCGTATTTCGTATGGGTTTCCGAGACCGAAAAAAAAAAGAAGCAAAATATTTCAGTGCAGTCTGAACTATGCTTACCAAAGATTCTGTCTGCAAACGGAAGACATCTGACATGACAGACTACAAACAGGAGATTCCATCGGCAGCTGTGCCTTCGAGTGCACCGGTAGAGCGTCTTTCTTGCGTCGCCGGTAACGTCTTTCAAAGGGAGAGGGGAAGAATATCCGACGACTACTTCGAGAGTCTGACGAGTTTTTTCCCTTACGATCGATAGTAGAAAATAGTTTAAATGTGTCTCAAATACTTTTTGAAGTATTTAGTGAGCTATTTCATATACTGCTGTTATAAAATATTCGTAATCGTATTTTGAATAAAATCAGTAGCCAGTATTTAGTATCTTATTTTAAATACTTATTGGCAGTATTTTGTACATGTCTGCTCATGAGTTGAGGTATGGGATGAAGATTAAATGTGTATAGCTACAAATGTCAAATAAACGTAACAAGGAGGATCACCACCACACCTATACACCTGCACTCCGGACTACAGCTGAGCTGTAACAGAGAGGTGCTGTTTCATAGTACCTTGGGATACGAATGAAAGGTGAGACGACCAGTTTTAGGGAATATCACGAAATGAAATCCAACAGCGCAATCGATGATGCGAGATTTCAAGGGCGTAACGGAGGCGATGAAATTCGGCCTCTGACCCAATGAGGGACACACATGTAGGTCGGCTTTTCCTTCTAAGTGCTTCTCCTTCTCTGCTGAATTTCAGAACTGGAACTGGGGAAACTATGTAAAGTCACAGACACACAAATCGGCTCTCTGTATTCTCAATGGAACGAAAGCCGTGTCCAAAGCCATACGGCAGACGACGTTGACTGTCACAGCAGCCTACGGAAGTGCGGAGCATCTGTTCACTGGGCAGGCGGCGTGGAGACGCCTGGATGGCTCCAAAGCGTCGGGCGGTTATGTGGACGGCTGAAACGCGACACCGCCGGAAGGAAGTTCTACATCCGGTTTCCGGCTGTCCACAGAGAGCACCGTCAAAACCTCGCTTTGTTTTAGTGTAACCTGCAGAACCGCGAGGCTTGGAGGACGAGAGCTGGTCGGGGCAGCGTCGTCCATCATGTGCTGGGGCTGCTCTTCACGACGTGTGCATCTATTCGGACTTCGTCCGTTCACGAAGGATCAGTTCAATATCGTGGGATTGCAGCTGTCTTTACTTTGCCCGAAGTGGGATACATATCAAAGTAAATACAAAGCAGAACCTACAACTGTCACGCGTTTGTTGGTTTCATCAGGTAGCTAGTTAAGGAGTCAGCACTACCGCATTTTTTGCCAATATCTCGTGGCCGATATGGAATGTATACATGATTTCGCTTTCTGTGTGCCCCGAAACTCAGAGCAGCCAAGAGTCTTCTATAAACCAACTGCGATTTCTCTTTCAACCTTTAAAAAATAATGTTATACTTCAACATACTGTCATCAGAAACAGCTTACGAAGAGAAACGATATACGAAAGGCGGAGGGAGAGGATTGGAAGAGGACGAAAGAAAAGAGTAAGGGAGAGAAGAAAAACAATTGGTTTATAATTAAGATGTATAATGTTAGAAAACTTGCTGCGACCGAAAATACGCGATCATTCAGCAGTGAGCACCGATGATGAGGATAACCGCGCACCGGCTGAACAGAATCCCGCCGCATAAGGAGAACACAGTGGGAAGGAATCACGATTGAAACGGATATCCTTCACTCTCATGATGTGCGCCGCTGAAGACAGCTCCTCGGACTGGAGGCATAAATGCAATCACGCACCAGAATAGGGAATAGATGGATGAGGAACATAAAATAGAGTCGATAAATTCATTACTTAACTGCATGACATTTTGTGGTAGACTGTTAACGTTTTAACCCAGTTCATAATAGAGTCGACGTAATAGTAAGTGGTTCAACTAATTGGTTGGTGGTCTTATGGCGGGGGGGGGGGGGGTTAAAGAAAAATATGAGGAGGGTGGCTGCACGGAATAGTGCGCCGGCTACATCAAACCGCCATCAGGAGACAACGACCACCGTACACGTCACAGCGGTCGCAGTCGTCGCTAGTACTGGTCTGCCATGCCTGAGCATCGGAGAAAA
>JARGYV010081463.1:0-14841 GCA_029532675.1 Ornithodoros moubata | reverse complement strand
TCTAATCCACACTGGTGAAATACGAAAACGAAAGTGGAGGCAATGGTAAGCCACTACCTCTTGCAACAGACTGGCACAGCGGAAAGAAGGCTAGAGAGGCTGCAAGCTTGCGAACAACTGTCGGCTAGCTTCATTGTCTACGCTAACCTCGACCTCAAAACACTTTTGCCCTGGCCTGCAGCGGCAGAATGTTGATGGCAGGCGCGAGCATACGAGCATGGATTTGACGACGACTCATTGTCGGTTCTGCGGCAGCACGTATGCATGCATCGCGTGAATCAAAACTTGAAAAACAGGAAGAANAGTCAGCAGGTAACCATTTCTGTATGGTAGCATTTCGGCGAGAACGAGGTGCTCGCTCGCCCATTCCCGTTTATCCTTGACCGAAATAAAGCGCATAAGACATGCCGGCGGAAAACCTGTTTCGCGCACGGTCGCGCTCCTCGACGCTAGCACTGGCTGGCGTTACACAACGTCAGTGACGCTGCGATACAGTCACGCAAACGGGAAACAGCGGCGTAGGTAAAAAGCTGACGAATGTGAGGTACAGGGTGCACGAAGAATGGTATCGTTGGTACTGAATTCTTGATAGTTTAACGTCCTGATGAAGTGTATGGAAATTCAGTGCTATAATACTGCATATCTAGGATCCTGGCATAATTAAAAAGCAGTATATTCCACGGAAATTGATTTTTTTCCTTTCCTTTTTTTTCTGTTACACGAAGGTTATACGTCCAAAAGCTATAAAGTTCTGCAGCCTATAGATGTGCAACTCTAGATACGTCATTCCGCGTGTAGAACGCTGGCACTATCCTGTGTTACTTGACCGAATTTCAATCATGGCAGCCAAAGCGTTCTTTGTTTTCGCACCTCCAGAGCTAAACTCTCCTTCAGGCCTCTTCAAAAGGGTCTTCTTCACTGCTTACTACCACATCTGTTAGCCAACTGTTGGAACTCTGCACTAATATTAACTTCTGGTCTGAAACTCGTAACCTACGCTCAAATTTGCGTGTTGCTGAACGTCGTAACTTTTTGTGCAGATGTCCAGGGAGTATGATATTGCCGCTCAAGGCATCTCATAGGATAATTTTTAAGGGAAACATCTGAGATAATGGAACAACGTAAGGCTGAATCATTCTGCGTTGTACCTCTTTTGCTTCTTCACACCCTCAAACACGGAAAGAAATAACGAAGGCCGCGCTTTGGATACCCTCGTGGAAAGGAGGGTCCCGCACACCAGCAAGCAGCCCAACGTTTTCGGGATAAAGGAACAAGGAAGTAGGGGCACAGTGGCCTTGACGACGTCTCCTCTTTTCACTTTTCCCTCTTGTTTCCTTTTTTCTTGGGGGTGCCCTTTGTCCGCACCCGGACAACAACAATGAGGCTCTCGGATGGGATCCGAACCGTGCGAGTGTCTAGCAGGAGTGTCTTGCGTGTCGGCTTCAGGGAAGAAGTAGGTCACAGAGCCCAGGAATGCGGGTCACCACCTGTGCGCACCACCAACGCTCGCTGCCGACGAGGGTCACCTTCCGTTGGTTGGATCGACGTAAGAAACATGACCAGCAATTCCAGGGCGAGCATAATTCCATTAAGATAGATGCCAAATCATTACAGAGCTTTAACGAATAAGCTAAAACAAATAGAAAGACTAAGTAAATTTGCTAAATTATTTGACATCACAGTGTTCCAGACGGAACACTGTCACAGACCGCAGATAGGTTCTCAAGAGGTACGGCACTTCATTGATATTGGTATTGCAAGCTGAGATGGGTCAGTCCAGGGAAACTAGTCACGTCGGTCTCAAACATAGGCCTGGGGGTTCCTTGACGACTAAGGTACCCCACAGAGACTGGTACAGCTGTTTCACGTTACTTGGCGATCATCAGCAGTGCGCGGCCCCTGTATGGCGTACGATGCAGCCGACCGGGCGACTGCAGGAGTGCCACACTAGGGCCGCACGTCCTCTTTAAGGGGCAGGAAGCGACAAACGCTTCCTCAATGCTCCTCTCCGATTGCGGGCCCGAGGGACCGTCTCCTGATGCGAAACTCCACCGTCAATGTTCATCAGCGTAAGGCGGGCGCGCCCAGTTTTCTCCACGTATGCGAACTTGCATTCGAGATCAAGACCCTGCTGCGGGAAGCCCAGACAAACACTACCACCAGCGTTATACTGTTCCATACCCTCAACAGTGCCTGAGGCAAGCTCTGAGGACAGACGTTGGCGCGTTACCCGTTACCGCATAAACAACAAACATTCGACTCCCTGCCCCGTCACGAATGTGGATACGTCGAGTTCAGCGCTACCACAAGGACGTAAAACAGAGTCTGAACTAGTGACCGGAAACTGAAATCCGACAACGTTCCGCTGTTTCGTCGATAAGAAGAAAAAGCAAGAAGTATGGTATCCTCCGGGGCTGATGCGTGTGCACCGAAAGTGACCAGCTGACTGAGTTTCACATTTCGGAATACCGAGGTCACACGCATTCAGGAATGAAAGATTGATCTGATCGGGAACTATCAGTACTCTCGAGTATTATTTTAAATAGAATCTAATTCTTCATTCCTTCTACCTTTTGGGTAAATAAATAATTGTATAAAACAATAAAGAAACAGGAAAAAAAACTATAACAGACAAATAATACAGTTTCCGACGTCAAATCGTGCCCGAATGTGCAGGGGAACTGAAGCAGCCACCCGAATCAAGTCAGCTGTGACATCAGCGTACACAGTTTATCCATTGTGCCCAGTACATTTGGCCCAATAGAAGGGCGACACACTTCTGAGCTTTATCAATTGACTATTTCCGGAAAGTGACATCAAAGGCCGCTTCCGGACAAACTTTGCTGCTATTATTCGACAAAAAAGAAAGCCACTTTCATCAGTCTATTAATTCCCGTCGCCACACACAACAATAGTGGAGCAACCCTATTTCGCAGCGCGCCGTGATACGCCTAATTTCGCGGCGCTCGCAAAGAGAAGGAAAGACAGTCCAGAGCTGGCATACGTTCGCAAATTACTGTTGCGGTACAAAACAGCAGGCTTGTAAGTCCTCCTTCGTTTCGGGACGCTTTGCTTACCCGCAGCAATTTGTATCCGATACCGCACCGGGCCCCCTGGTCATATTTTCTGCACACTGTAGCAGGTCAGACACTGCAGGTCAAAACAGGGTATGACAATATATATTTCATTCGGTTCAACGTTTAAAAACCGGAAAGTCGATCGGAAAGTGTGAGGGTTTTGGAAGTGCGAAAATCTGCTTTCTTTCTGTTCGAAATCTGCCACCACGAACACAGGCCTTTCCCACTACGGCCCGGGAGTATCATATATACGGAAATTGCCAGGCTGCGCACGCATGTATCGAGAGAGAAGGAAAAAAAAAAATCTTGTGAGGGAGGCCGGCACAAGCAAAGGAACAACTTGCTCGAATGCAGTTTGAGACGGCGCTCTAAGACAGATCTCCAAGTCTTGGAGCTTGAGTTACAACTTAACAGCCCAAAAACTTTACCAAACCCCTCTCGACGCTGTAACGTGTGTAACGGCTGCAAATGCCGGACATCCTTGCTCTAGCCGAGTCGTCGAGTAATGCTGGTAATTACAATCGTAAGCCACGTGACGGCGGACGAGAAATTAACAAAAAAACAAAATTTATATATATGCATATATATGAAGGTGGAGAGGACTAGGGCAGTGCACAAAAATACAGAAAAAAGTTTAAATAAAGCGAAAAGAAGAACACACGAAGCATCGTGGGACGGCAGGAGGATTAAGGAACCCTCAATAGAAGTTGGGGCAGCCCCAAGCTTCCGCGTTCGGGCTCTCTGACGACCCAGGGGAGAGGGAAAGAGAGGAGGCGTAAAAGGACCACGAAAAAAATGCCCCCGTCTTCTTCCGCGTTTCGACAGCCGGTCGGTCGCTCGCCCGCCCGCTCTGTCCTCCTCCTCGCCTCTGCCTCGTTTAGAAGGCGCTGCGACGCTTCTCGGTTCCGTGTACTCTACCACCGTTTAAGCTGTAACTACGCCCTGCAATCTCGCGCGTGCGCAGTTACCGCACAGGTAGCTGGTCACTCACTTGTAAATGGGATGCTGCCATCGGCCATGTGCCGGACCACATGTGACCGTGCCATGAATTTAGTCAAACGAATTCTTTTCTGAAGCTTGACTAAATCCAATCCATCATTTGGCGCCGTTACTTTTTTTTTCCCCTCACATTTGGTTGCATTTGTCAAATATGCCGAGTGACAAGGCAACGTACAGATACGAAATCATAATCTTTGCCTTTGTTACTCTCGGAGTGCCGCACCACGCCATGTCGTCTACTACTACGTTGTGATATCCGGTGGACCTGAATAAAATGTGTCAGATACGTCCCGTGGCTTCAACGAAGACTGCGTCTGGACGGATAAAATGGCGTAGACGGTGGACAAATTCTGCACTCGAAAAAGCCTAGGTCTAGGGAAAACGAGATGACATAGAAGGAAGTCACTTCTAACTACGCCAATTGTATATATGCATAGTACATAGGTCAACATATTCGAGATAGTTACTACTATGCTAAAAACGGTGTAGCTCCTTTGAACATACTTCGGGGAGTCCTTCCAGTGAGACCTACTCGTTTAACCGAAATCTACAAAACTGGTCCGGAATGAAAGGGTGGCTCAACAGGGGGCTAGGAACACAAAAGCTTCACCTCCATTCTCAATCTGCTGATTACGGTGCTTACACGCGAGCCAACAACGCAGACGTTCACGCAAAAGTTCACCGGGTTCACACAGTTGCAACTGCAACCAACACCTCAGCAAAGTCCGTCGAATTCACCTTACTCAATAACAAAGCTTTATTGTGCCTTCTCTTTTTCTTTTCTTGTCGACGCAGATCGTAAGCATGAACTGTACGATCAACAACCAAGCAACATGTGTGAAGGAGAAAGGGACTGGGGGGCTCTCACATAAAGAAGTCAAAACGCGGGGGGCGGACAGAGGTTTCTGGGAACAGGCGACAGACGCCGCTGAACCGTGACGACAAGTAAATCTAGGTCGATTTCACACAACAATCGGCTCTTTTTTTCCTCTCCCCCCTCCTAACGTATATAAGCATTTTTGTTGCTTCCCTGATTCTTTCTTTTTTTTTTTTTTGCGCTTTTGCTAAACATTCAGGGAAGTAGCATCTCTCAAACCTGTCTCCATAAAAGCATTTGGTATACCGTTGGTATATGGTATTCTCTTACAATGAATTGTATGCATGTCCCAAAAGAAGACGCATGCTGGCATAAGGCATTTGAATCCGTAAGAGAAAATAGCTGAAGTTCAACATTTTAAGAGACTTTTATCTGACGTCGTCCTTACGTCGTTATTTATTACCTATTCGTTTGTTCAGGAATCATTATTATTACAATTTTCTACGTCCACGTATCTCGCCGCGTGTTTCGTAAGATCAGTCATGTGGATATTTAAGAACTCTGGCGACATTCAATGCGTGCGATGTGGACTAATTCTGCTTGCTATACTACCCCATGCTTCTTCATTCAAGTGAAATGCACGTGCGAACTCCAAGCAGCATAAGATACCGACACGACTACGACAGTAACGCAATGAGTGGCGAAAAATTTGCCTTTAAGTCTTACTTGCAGCGCTAACGTCATCCAGATTCCGACCTCCCTCTTTCAGCTTCAGGAATACAAAGGCGCGGGACGAGCGGCCACGGTATACTTGCGGCTCAAGGACGGAGAACCGTCTTGGGCAAAATAATTACCCGTCCAACGCCTATAGAACCGTCAATCCACTGCATGCCATGCACCAACCCATCCGTCTCAGCAGAGAAGCGCCCACTCAATGAAATACCCAGCTGCTCGAACGATGCAAGGGCGTCAACTCATATGCCGCGGATTTCACTGTCAGCTATCTCATCTTTTTTTTTTTTTTTTTTTTTCAGACAACCCTAAGTGTTCACTGCTTCACAGCGGCTCAGTTTCTCACTCAATCTCTTAATCCCGCACGCATCTGTTTATTGCTGTGCGACGCCACCTTGACCATAACGCCATTTATGGAAATTTGACTGCCCATCAACGACTGCCTTTTGTTTTCTAAGCGTAAAACAAAAAAATAATAAAGAACAATAACAAAACGCTAGTCACCCGCTCACAAACCAGTGCCAGCAACATGCAACCCCGTTCCCGAAGCTTGTAATCCTCCAAATCAAACCTAAAGGAGAACGCAAAAACAGAAATCTTTACCCAGGAAACACCCTTTCAAATCACGATAATGAAGCAATACGTTAACACACCCCTAATCCAAGCGCAACCAACAGCCACAAATCAAAGCATGACGGCAAGCTTTCACGGTACGGGTCCGCGGCTATCCATTTAATTACGAACAGCTCCTTAGCGGTCCGAGCGCAGGACGACAGAGACAAGGGAAGCGACAGTGAGAGGCCAAAAAGAAAACGAGAGAGAGAAAAGCACTCAGGTGGGGAAGCGGTAAAAGTAAAGGGCGAGTAACAAAAGGGCTACCAGCGAAAGGCAGGGGCCGTCGCCGCTGCCGTCAACGCCGCTGCCGGAGGGAATCAAAGTGTGTCAAGGACAGAGAGAGGCTGGCAAAACAGGTGGAAGCGCAGGACGGAGGAAGCGGAACGTGAAGTAAGTGGGGAAGCCATCGGAAGCGAGAAAATACCACAATTTCCGTCTCGCGAGCCATCCAGTCGCGGTAGGGAGTCGGTTGCCAGGGCACGCTCGTAATAAGACGATTGGAGTATTGTACACGCACACAGAGTGTGTGTGTGTGTGTGTCTGTGGGGAGGGGGGACGTGACTGGGCGACCAACAGAGCTGCTCCATATGAACGAGGTCTGGTGGAAAAGTATACGAATCAACAGGTACAAGAGCGCAATGGGGACGCCAATCACGCCGCTGTGTTTCGAGATTAACTGAACCCCTACAGAACAGAGTCAAAGGGACGACACATTAGACAGATCGTGGCAGTACTCAAAGCATACAAGAGTTGCGAAGTGTGAGTCGCAATCAAAAGCTGGCTTCGTCGACAGCGAAACACAACCCCCCGGCCTTTGCTGCCATCAGCTGTATCAGTCGACGAGCATGGCCATGCATTCCGCGAGGCATCTCGGTGTTTAATAGGTGCGCGGAATTCCATGCAAAGCGTGTCCCTGTCACGGATGAAGCTCCAAGGATGCAGTGTGGTGTTCTGTGTTCATGATGCAGGTGAGCAACCTCAGGGACGATCGTGACCACAGGGAGCGGTCCGGGAGTGACGTCATCTGGACGGAACGGAGAAGGCACCGCTCGAAGGGCGTCTATCCCGCCCAACCGAGGACCCTTAGACCCACAAAGTCACGGCGATCTTGGTCGATGTAAGGCACCGAAATTAGTCTAGCAGGGTCACGTGACACAGGTAGGTATAAGAGATGAAAGTGACAGCTGACCAGAGTTATCCATGCAAGAGCAAAGCACGAGGGGCTCTGGCGGAACAAACATCCACTGGAATAACTAATCGAGGTCGGAGGGCTCATATTATTTCCTCGACAGCCTTGAGCAACCCAGTATAGTACAAAAGGAAAGAAGGCGACAGCTATCGACCCTGAGATTGACGTGTGCTGACCACCGAGAATATAGGAAGTGCGAATAATTCGCTCGTATGGACGTAGGAGATAGGACATAGACGCAAACTCCGTAGCTTACAAGCCTGAGTTTGAGCACATGAAAGCGACGAATATACGAACCAGCGAAATGTTTATTGCATATACATAAACAATGTTCGGCTCCTTTCTGTGCCCATGTACTCAGGCTATAGGAAGTTTTGGCCGTATCAGATGCACCTTGGTGCGAAATTGCTATCAGTGCAGCAGTAACTGTGGGCCCTTATACGTGTAATGATATACATATATGGATCCTATTTGGCGGGGATCCACTATCTCGAGATCCTCCACTCACAGTGTTCGCCAATCGATTGAAGAATGCCATATTTGGGGCAGTAAACAAGCATGAGCAGGCACGAGTGTAGAGTCGGGAAACAGCCCACGTCAAACGCGTACTACTGGAAAAAACGAAAAAGAAAAAAGGCAATCGTGTAAGAGCGTTCAAGTATAAAAGAAAGAAAATGAGCTCAAAAATGATCCAGGGCTTAAGGAGCCCCTACACCCAGGACTTTGACGCGAAATTCCAATGTCATCCTTCAGAGCCACAGCAATGAAAACGGATTGACACATTGACGCCATTTGTGTGTGGCACAGTGTTTCTCCTATAGATGAAACAAAAAACGAGCTCGTGTACAAATCAGGTGGGAAGCATGACCCTGAGCTTGAGGACTACAGGAAAGATTTTTTATTTTTTCGTGTAGTTCACGGTCATGCTTCCCACCTCAGTTGCATCTGGCCCTGAGGTCTTCCCGGTACTTGACATGGGGATCACATTGGTCACAGAGTCTGATAAACGAGACTATTACCACAACTGCACACGGAACTTAAAAGTAGTGATTTTCGTAATTAATCGAGATTTCGTACTTTGGGACATTTTGGAAATATTTCGCGGGGCCTTAGTTTCGCGATTCTTGTTATGTTTTTCATTTCCCCACTATCATCATCATCATTTAGTCGTCGTCGTCGTCATTTCCTTTCCATTTCGCGGGACGTTGAATTCACGAAAAAAATAAAAAAGAAGGATGGCGAAATTTGGGGAAATTAGTTCCTCATGAATATTACTACTTTTACATCGTTATTAATAAACGTCACCGTATCCTCCAAATAGCCTTTACTTCGCGAAGATAGAAGAGTCATTCTTTAGAAAATGAATCCCCGCCGCCCTGTCTGTTCATTTGCTCGAAGAATACTGCTTGCCTCCCTCCGTCAGGGGTGAGGTCGATCGGGAAAGTAGGCCAAGGGTGTTCACTTCACATGGGCGGAGCTGCACAGAAATATGCACTGACAGTGTAGGACTTATCTCTGCCTCGTCATCACCACTGGAAAATGGATGTTACTAAAACCTGCAATAACTGACCGCAGGCATAACCTTCCTGTCCATATCGTTGTACATTTCATGTTCGCAGACGGTCAGTCAACAGGGATGCGGTCGTAATTCGTGCTTTCGCGTTGTGAGAGGCTAACCAACGTGCGGCGAATTCGCGACGTACCGTGTCTCGCAACTGCTTGGGGAATACGACATGAACGAGTGTCACGGACCTTGAGGATGTTCTAAGGATTTTTATTCAATCTGTCCTGAAGGTCTGGACGAGGGGCTCTTTCCCGCATTGTGTGTATTATCAGTGTTCCCGCCTGTGCCATATGACGGCGTATTCTTTTTTTTTTTTTTCTTCTTCTTCTTCTCTTCACTGTCCTCGAAGGGGGCGACAGATAGGATGAAGTCAAGAATGCTACTAGCAAAACACCTGCTGTACGTCCGAGTTATGTCCTTCACTTTGGGTATGCGTGCCTGCAGTCCGAGAGTCTTAACGTTAGAGGCAACACCTTCCTGTAATGGCTCCAAAATTGGCGCTTCGGCCGCCGCTTTTGAAGTTTTGCGTCCGGCGCTCAAACTTGCTTGCAAGACCTTTTCACGTTTAGTGGGGAGATTAGTCAGGGTTCGCGTTTGGTTTTCCCTTTTTTCCCCATGGATATCCCCTATCAAAATGTACCCTCACCCATTAAACGGCACTCTTGTCCGGTTCACTGTTTCAAGTAGGCACGAGTCCCGGCTGGCGCCGGTAAAGATTGAAGCTCTCGGGCTGCTTGTCGGTAGCTTTTTCTTTCTGTTTAAAGTTAAGTTTTTGTGCTTGCAATCCCGTGTGCCAGTGACGTTGTGCGCGCGGTGGTGCTTGCCGCTCCCCGACTTGTGAGGCGATCGAGCGAGAGAGTACCACATGACCTGTGGTCCATCGACGATTGTGTTTCGTCCTCTAGACTCCCGCAAGACCCCATCACCGAGAAGTCGACGACTCACCGAACTGACAAATAAGCTGTACTCATTTTGAACGCTCTTGTTACCTGTGCGGCTGTACTGACCCTTGTTGCAAATGTCCCATGGTGTTTCAATGAAAGTTTGTTTATCGCGTATACTGTGTCCGTCTACCTCAATCCAACCCTTCACTACCGGAACACACCCTTGGTTGTGACAACGAGCGGTTCATAGAACCAGACATCGAACTAACAGTCGTCCTCGGCACGGTTCGATCCTAAAAGCCTTGGGACCGATCGGCGAGTGCGCTACTGGTATTCAAGTCTCCGTAAGTCTCACTTCTATCCCCGAAAGCAGACGACCAAGCGTGTGGGAATATGACGATAATGAACACGAAAGGGGAAGAAAACCGACCATCTCCCTACCGAGCGAGAAGCAAGAAAAGTCCCATGCAAAAAGAAGAGAAGAAAATGGGTCAAGGCTTCTGTAAACCACGGAGCGAGCGAACAAATAACAGGAGGAAATCTCTCGTTCATTATGCATCCACTGCAGCAGCACTTTTTTTTCCTCTCCTCTCTCGGGCACTGTCATGGTGGCAGCATTCAAAATAAATTGCGAAAACCCGTTCGCCGGGTGACCTTGAAGGAAACCTCTTTCTTCCTCCAATCGCTCCGTTTTATTTTCTCCCTCCCCTTTGCCGGAAACCGCCTGCAGCGGAACCAAAGAAAGTGACGCCGGATCTAAATAAAAACGAAAGGAAATCTTCGTCTTCTAACTACGTGCGGACCCGAAACACGCGTTTTCCCACTTGCTTCACGCCACACACACAGAAATTCCCAAGCGGGACGATGCGATAAGGTGATGACGTACGATCATGTAATACGTCTATGGAGGGAGTGTGACGCGCTTTGAGATCATGAAGGCGAATTTTCCTGAAGTCGGAACACGTGCTGGATATAAAGTCGTCGGATACATGACAATTTGGAGGAAAACTGATTCACTCACTCTTTAGGCCTCATTGTTGTGCGAGGCTGACGCCATATAAGCCTTTGGGAAAGAGAAAAGATGGACTCACCCTGAGGTCTTTGAAGAATATGGTACTCCGCGCCCAGTCCACTTGAGCAAAGAGCGACTGGTCGATAACTTTACACATGAGTTCAAAGAGGTCCACCTCACACTGATTATACGTCTGGTTTTGAAGCAATCCAAAGAGTTGGCTCTGCCATTCCTTGTCATCCATCATGTTCTTCTGGAACTCGCGCACCAGCGGAGGAACTTTATTCGCCGCAGAGCTCAGCTGTGGAGCGCTATCGAAGCCTCCCTGGAAGGCTGCCTTCGGCGGAGACGCGGGTCCTTGCGTCAACCAAACGGGAGGAGGCTTTTCCACGCCGTAATGGGACGTCGGCGGTGGCTGAGGAGCTTGGCTCGCGTTGCTGTTATTCGCCGGCGGGTTGTTCTGGGGTAACAGGGCCATGGGTTGACCGACCAGAGCCGCTAGGGGTGACGGGGATGAGTCGGGAGAACTGGTGGACGAGCTCAGCTGTGGTATCTGGATCTCCTGCTTGATTGGACCGGGCTCGGGAGAGTAGAGACCTGGAGAAGACACCGTGGCGGATGGGGGCGGGAGGGCATAGTGAACGGCTTGCACGGTCGTCTGGCCTCCGTTGCCCGCGGGGCCTCCCATACCTGGGGGTTCTGTACTGGGTGGTCCTCCGGGACCTTGGCATTGGGACAGAGCGAGCTGTTTCTGTCGCAGCATCTGAAGCTTACGCGCCCGATCTCGTTTGTACATGGGACCAAACTTGTTGCGGCCACCCCGCATCCTGTCGGCACGGACGGCTGGAAGATGAAAACAACATTGCAGAGAGGGAATTAGAAAGAATGAAGTTTTTTTTTTTTTTCTATTCGATACATGAGTAGAAAATCAAGTTTTACTTAATAAAAGAGCGGCTGACAATGAACTGCACCATTCCCGACAACAATGACATACTACAGTAAAGTATATACAATACGACAGCTAGACTAATTCACGAAGCGTAAATACTGTTACGAATGGTTTCCATCAATTCAACTGCCAGCTTATCAACATGAATCAGAAATAGCATGATCAGCTAACGTGTGGCTCCCCTCTACTGCTGTAACAGTGTCAGCCCAACCGTCTCCTGCTGTGCCAAATAGTCCCTTTTTCTTTGGTCAGGCTCATTTGGTTACAAGCTTTCAAAAAGTCCTGACCTTCACCATCGGACATCGGACATCAAGAACATACACGCTTCACGACTGTCCCTAGTGTTAAATACAACTAAGCCCGCTTTCACTCAGTTGAGGGCCGCGAGAGACAGCTCGAAATGAACATGCCCTGTGTGCCAACAGTCGTCAACTCTCTACCATTTCGTTTAGCGACCAACACGCGTTCCATTCGATGTTCTGCTTCCCCCAATCCAATCGCATAGTCACACTTTCGCATATGCGCTTGCCGAAAATAGTGCCGACAGGTTACAAGAGGTAATGAGACACGTGAGTAACTCAACTTATTACCCGCTGTGTTATAAACGGTACCAATGCAGTACGGTTGACTTTTCCTCTATTTGAAACAATTGCAGCATTAGAACAACATCGGTGATCCGCTTAAAGCTGCTGCGACATATAAATCGTCCTCATAAGATATGAACTTTTCCTTAATAACGGCTAAACTATGGCCAGTGGTACACTCTAATTTAGGCGTGCTGAAGTCCACGAACGCTGTGAGGCCTTTGTGTTTAGTTAAAATTCCTGCCAGTGACCACCAATCGGCAAGGAACGGCAACCACTAATCAGCCTCTTTGCACGCTTCGCTTCGACGTGCAGTCCTGTCAGGTCAATAAGCACGACTTTTTCCCCTCCTCTCCTTTGATCGCGAGTGCTGGCTGGTGTGTCTCCAGCAACTTGGTATACGCCTGTTCCTTACATAACGAGTCCTCCCTCTCCCTTGTCGACTCCCAGCCTGCAAAACACAAAGAAGGCAAAACGAGGCCGTTCCCGTTGGGTCACGTGACGTTCGGTGACGCAAGCGAGTCAGGCGGGTCACGTGTGCCCATTCCCTTGAAAAAGCTCCGCTAACCCCGATCGGTTCTCGCGACTGCCCGATCCACGTGACACCCGCACAAGTCTAAAAGATGCGCGCCGGTTTTCAATTACCGCTATTTGAGATCTCGCTCTGACTTACCGAAAAAGAACAAGAAAAATAAATAAATAACTTTTCTGCCAAAAGTGGGTGAGAAATGGCCTCAGTGGAGTACAGCCACTCGCAAGAGAATTACAGGGATGAACTGCGTGTAAACAGAGCCGGAATGTTGCATGTTCAGGGTAGAACAATTTCTACCAAATCCTAATGTTTAAACATATTCAGGCAATAACGCCCAACAATGCTGTTGAGTTTTCCAGAAGTAACCATGTGCTGCTACAGAGAGTCAGGCAACTGTGGAAAATGCACAGAATACGCGCTTAATGAACGAGACGAAAACGAAGAGCCGACGAGACTCCCTGTATCTGATGTATCCCGATCAGCCAGCACAAATATGCGCTCTTTTTTAATCGCTGTGGACATAAGCACTAGGAAACTAGATAGCAGCTGCATGGGAGCAAGCATAGACGGGTTGTACTCAGCACTCGGCTGTCCAGCCTGTTCTCGGGGGTATGCGATACAGGAGAGGTAGCAATGAAAAACAGTATTCCCCAGCTAGACGTTAGGGCTGCAACAACACACAGCAGTACATATGTGTATGCGTGTGACATACAGAGAGAGAGGGTGGCAGAATGGAGTCTATAGCAAAAGGAAGCAATTATCAGTTCGAAGACAACTTACCAGTACGAAGAAGGTGGTGGGATAGGCCACAACCATGTGATGTAAAAGTACATATTTAGTCAATCAATCAATTCTTAAGGAGGGAAAGGAAGAGTTTCAAACTTTCCCGTTCACCGAGGTTACACCACCTAGCAGTGAAGCTTGACAGACTGCTTTTTCATCCGCTCCTATAGGAGCGGATGAAAGAGTGCCTGTGAGATGCTGAGAGATGCCTGTGAGTGATTATAATCACTCACAGGCATGGTGTCAGATGTTCGGAAACACTTACGAAAAAGAAGTCGATTTCAACGCAAGATGCTGTTGTGAATGCTGCTGTAGCGGAGCATCGCAACCCTAAAAGGATGGCGCGAATTTTTAACAAGATTTTGCTGACCCTGGTCTGAACCACACAAAAGGAAGACACAGAAAGCTACAACTTCCAAACTTGCTTCCACATGCCCGTAAAAAAAAAGTGAGCCATGTGCGTGTACAGAAGCGTGTAGTTCGTTCCGCAGTGCGAACCAATGCGTCTCCATCGCTCAAAGTGTCTGCCCGGATTGGCGGAGGAGTAGGACGTGATGGTTGTGCTTGTCGTTGTTCGACTGGTTCAGCTGCCTGCGTTTCACCATACATGAGTAATATGATGTAATTCTCGTATGATGCCGCTTCTGACGCTTCATTACGAAAATTTTTCTTTCGTTAATGAAGTCCCCATCACATATGGACTTGCTGATTGCTATTGCATCGTCTTTACGCCTTTAGGCTGCACGAGAAACGGTGCCAGAGAACACAGGTTCGTCTTTCTAATCATGAACGAGTACATACCAAAATGGTTCATGTCCTATTGATCCTGATGAAATTTGTGCTCCTAGCAAGTTTCACACGTTTGCACACCTTAGCATGCGCTCGCACACAACATAGCCAGAAAAAAAAAAGAAAGAAAGAAGATCTGCAAAAACTGCCCAGTCTTTGACTGCCCGCAGTCAGTGTTTGTATATATGGCTGACCTACAGGTAGCTCACACCTGGTGGCATACAGGAGCGCCGCTAGGCCATTTTCCAGGGGGGTGCAAAGGTACGTTGGGTCGGTGCTAGAATGTGGGTTATAGGCTGGCGTCGATCGCTCCGC
>JARGYV010081433.1:0-10442 GCA_029532675.1 Ornithodoros moubata | reverse complement strand
GAGAGAGATAAATTTGAAATCATGAGCCAAGATCCACAGCAGCATACGCCCAACTCTTTTCTTTGATGTACAGCTACTAATGTCGCGCTCTCTGGTTCTTGATTCGTTCGAAGACGGCCGCGGCAGGGTTTGTTGTGAAAGCGACTGCTATGAAAGAATCATCCATGGTCGGGCTCCGTTAGGAAAAGCGTGCCTCCTTCACGTTTCGAGACCTTGACAGGAGCAACGTTGTTTTCCAAAGGGTATTCCCCCTTCGTGCACCTCACAATTGATGACCCCGCAAACAAATGATGCAGATGAACGTGGGTTCTGAATGTAAACATATGACTGGGCCTGTATGCTACGCACGCCAAGGTCATACTATTTCTGGATGATGTAGTGAAAGCTTTTGTTGACGTGGAAAGACAGCGCGCCAGACTTATTCCAACAACTGATATTCGGTATGGCGTCCTATAAAAGTTTATCTCTGGTTTAACGACATATTGCGATAGCTCAATTAAAAGTCAAACCATGCAGCAGTGACTAAATAAGACTGATGTAGAAGTGGAAGAACTTAGCAGAAGTAGAGATGGATGCCAGTGGAAGAACTCAATATTCTACAAAATGGAGTGTGAGCACAAAAGTTTAAGACTTTTAAATATGGTGGTATAAGTTAAGAAGCGTAAACTGTCTACGTGTATTACATATACCTAAAAATATTTACGGCAACGGCCTTGCGATAACCAGGAGGGTTGCACATGGGCAAGAATAATTTAATAAATGAATAAATTTAGAAATGAAGATAAAAAAGTTACAGAACTTCATTCATTCGAGAGATAAGATGACGATATTACCGCGAAAATCTGCAAGGGGTTTGAACATCTCCATCTATTTAATGCAAATCAAAACAAATATGCCATAAATATTTCTATGTACACTAACACGCACACCAAACCACGGCTACATGCTAAAAACAGAGCTTCACTACCTAACACGCTAAGAGCCAGTCACCGTTCGCAGTGATATCATTCTGCTTCCTTATTGGTGGAAAACGGTAGGCGTGCGCCTTTTTGTGGCATTGTGCATTGGGTTAGGTCTATCACTTTTCACCATTCAGGGCAGTGAAGTATATCATTCTGTATTATGATTGGTTGCCAACGTGTTGTGCGGTGAAGTTCCATTGTTAGAGTGCATAGCTGTGAAGCGTCTTAATTTACACTGTTATTTTCTCTTGGGTTTGCGAGGGAAAAAGTAGTGCACTTAGCCCCAACCGTCAAACAAAATGATATCTTCCAGTGCTTAGATTTGTTGAAAACCTTCTCTTGTTCAAACGACTTGCGGGGAAAGCTATCATAAAGCCCTTCTTCCACTGCCTGTGTAACTAGGTTAATATGTAGAAAAATAACAATTTGTTGATTGTGCCGTTCATAAAGAAGTGCGGCTACCCTATGCCGTATAAGCAGGTACATAGATCATGTTATCTATGTTGTTCCAGAGAAATGCAGCAACAGATAAAACATTCCTTGAAGGTTTCGTGGCTATTAACCTGATAGTTCCTTTTTAAATCGAGCGCGCCGTAATACGCCTCGCGGCTCCTCCTCGCCCACCTCGCTCTGCCAGAGAAGAGAAGCAGTGACATTGCAAATACCTTGGTACACTTGTACCCCCTGACGGCATAACGTAGCATCACAATAATGGTTTTCACATTGTTTTAACTCATCTGGAATTTCTCAAGTAATCTTGATGGACTGCTGTTTGCGATCAATAGTTAAAGCTATTATCTCTTTATGTTGATGAGCAGGGCTAGTTATGCACATTAGTTCCGCAGTTTGCAAAGTTGATTCGTGCATTCTAGCCGCCAGTAGCCATAGCGGGAGCTCAGCGATAAAACATCATTTCCGTTCAGCGAGTATTTGTTACGTAGTTCCGGTAGAATATGGCAGCTTCCAATGAATAAGCATTCGTGAGGGAGAAAGTGTTTTTTTTTTTTGTTTGTTTTTTTTCAGCTGAATTAGAGAACAACAGTAGTGCTTCCAACAGTGAGCCTTGTGCGTGTCATTTATTTCCCTCAGGGCGTGTTCTGTCAATGCAAATCAAACAGTTGACCCCCGAGTTGTCTCGGGACCTTAGTGGGAAGCCTCCTTGACAGTCTGGAACTCCCCTACTTAGGGACGACTTTGAAGGTGTACGCTTACACAAACAGCGTACTCCTCATAATGCCTCCTCTCCGGTGACCATCGAGACCCGTCCTACGCGCCGCGGGTACTTTCACTACAAATCAATCAAACTCGGGTGACACTTTCAGGAACGTTCGTTCAGTATCACGAAAAGGTACGTTTATTGTATGGCTCATACTACACATATCCTATATAAGATGCCATTGGGACAACACCGAACTCTAACCCAGTCACAATATCTATAGTAACAATTCAATAACGCGCGAGAACGTTCTGAACTTAGCAACTTCGCGAAATCCCCCTCGGAAGTACGTCCTCCTGTTGAGCAAGAACACGTGGCGATGAGCAGAGGCCAGTAGCCTTGAGATCCCCACGGGAATCATAGCACAGAAGAGCACACGTGCCTTCACAAACTATTAAGCGACCAGTGGCACGAAACAACAGCCACTCCTTGCATATAGACACAATACAATCCTTGCGCCACGTATAATGACCGTGGCACGATAAGCGGGAAAACCCCCGGCGAAGAAGTCCCATCGTCAGCACTTTACTGCACACGAGAGGAGTATTTTTGCCAGCGGGGGGAATCCCGCTTGAACCCCTCAAATGTCACGCGCTGAACACTTTGAGCTCCGACTATAAGTGAAAGTTACTGTTTCGCTCACAGCAGTTGACCATCTCTTGATCTACTCCGTTTCGCGGCCGTGATTGCCGAGGGTTCTTCCATAAAGCGCTTCCATTAACTACAGTTGAGTAATCACCTTGAAGGTTTGTTGGTTCTTGAGAGGAAGCATCACGCTTCGTGGCTAATCGCGAGATTCTATCGGTTCTTCCAGAGATCCACGTCGAAAATAAATAACTGAAAAGAGTGTGATTATGATGCTATTTTCTTTTATTCGTAGAAACGTTGTACGTTGTCCCACGCAGGTCGTCCGAATGGTTATGTATCTCAGGGCGAAAACAACATGTGTCAAAGTTATGACTCAACAACGAGTTTCATGTGTCGTCTCGCGGATAGAGACGACCTGAATGTTCTGCAGTCTAGTGGAAGCAAAATCTGAACCCGATGTGCTCGGCTTATCAGGCTGTCCATCATCCACACCAATCATGCACTCTAAAAACGGAACTTCACCGCATAACACGGCGTAAACCATGACATTAGCGTGAAGACAACGCAAAGCAAAATTGCGGCGAAAGTTTACGAAGTCTTGATTCCAGGTGACAGCACAACAGCAACAGACAGCAACCACAACGACACAGATACTTCAATACTGGTGTCGTGGGTATTCCGTCGTAGACCACCCCATTGACAGCGCCACCTAGTCTCGGTTTCTCGTTTTTATTTATCTTGGCAGGCAAATTTCTCGGTGCTAAATATACACCATCCGTTTAACTGTTTGTTTGTTTCCTGCTTTTTCTTTTTTTTTCTGTTACATATATTACCTGACAGCTTTCCTCCTATACGCGGCTTTACTTTTGACTTCGACTTACGTCACTTGCAGCGATAAAATAAAAAAATAAAAAAAGGACACAAAAACGATTCTATATAGGACTCATCTACAAGACTTTCATAGTCGGCGTCTTTGACATTGACTTTCCGTCTACTGATACACCGTGCTCTCGTTTAGGACCCCGCGTGAAGGACAACTACGAGAAATCATCATGCGTGATTGGGAGGGTCAAGAATTCCTGTCCAGACGAGTGAGGTTACGAGCAACGTTAACGCGTATCAGGACGAAGTCTCCGGGAGGAGACCGCTAAGCAAGCAGAACGAGAAACGTTAAAAGGGAGTAGCAAAGAAGCCTTTTTTGACAGCTTCACGGATAAGCACGTGTTCCGTGGCAGCCGCCGATCACAAAATCCACTACGGTCACCTATTTATTGCGGTGTGCAACATCATCTACCAACTTCTATACGATGCCTCTTAGTAATTTATTTTCGCACAGTGGATTTTGAGTGGGTGGATCCTTTCATAGTTTATTGCAGTGGGTGGCAGTGTTATTTTTTGGTTCGAAACAGGGTACACCCCAGCAGACATGGAGAACGCATTTGTCAACATCTCTTCCTGCAAAGCCGTGGACAAGATCGTGACGCGCTTCCCCACCTCAGGTTTGAACTGAGGACGCCGTACACTTAGCATCATTGTATCACTTGGTTACCGGGTGCAGTCTGAAGTTGTATCATGCAGCCCTACTTATTAGTGGGAATGAATCTTCGCAAGGGAATAACCAACACCAAACGGCTGCAGAACATTTTCACGAATGATTGTTCGCATCCGGCCGAAGAAGCGTCGAAAACTGGAAAAAAGATTCTCGGGGTACCATGGGACAGTGAACACGATCGGCTTCAAGTTTCGTGGGAGCCTCTCTTAACCTCTTTTCTGCAAACAACAGAGAACAAAACTTTGTCGTGCAAGCTGCAATGCAATGATGTTTGATCATCGTGGAATCATCAGTTGCTTCTCGATCCAAGCAAAGAGGATCTTTCAGAAACTTTAAATCGATTGTTCTTCTCTTGTTCTAAGCTGCTCCGTGCTATGTGATTTATCTACAATAACCTATTCCAGTCACGCTCCGAAGTCCATTCATTGCAAGTGGAACAATGCAAGCAATTGAAAACGTGAAAGTACGTGTGTTTGAATACATGAATGGAATTATCAAGACAAAATGAACCTGGTGAATGCACGTATGTGGGTACTGCATGCCACCTCACGGCAGTTCCTCCGGAAACCGTATGGATGACATCTCTTTTATGCTTGTGCAATGAAGCCTTTGACGTATCCCAGCGCTGTTTTCCGCCACTGTACTTATGCAGATAAATTTACGCTGTTGCATTCCGTTCGTGGAATGCACGTTCGTACTGGTTCCTACTACCTCATAGTTGTGTGTAAGATTTCACGGTCAACAACATAGAGGGGAATTCCCTTCGAGGCTTCGGAAAGGCACCCGTCAATTAAAAGAAGGGGAAGGAGATGCCCGTTTTATTCCCGATCGTTTGTGGCCACTGATATATGCATAGATCGGTTGGAATTTCCCTGGATGAACCTCGTGTCAAAACAAAGCGAGTAATCTCTGAATGGAACGTGTTAAGCAAATAGAGATTATATATTTGAATTACGGCGTAGTCGTTCGAGAGCGTGCTGTTCGTCAGAACTTTCCAGAACAATACTATTCTGTGTGACGTTTTTCTCTTTGACACTGTATCACGGTTCATTACATCCTCACTAACCAAACTCCAAAGTAGATATTCTTCACAAAATGGAGTTATGGACTGTCGTATGCAAAAGGTTGACGATACATCCTCTGTTCGTTTATGATGTTACTTCCAGCGACAGCTGAGCGCGTATGCGAGCGTCGTGCAAGGTGCCAAGGTTGTGTGTTGTTCAAAAAAGCTGGTTTGTTCGGAAATATTCGCTTATTTTTCAACTTGTCCTTGATAAACGTTGTGTCAAAAGTGGGTCAATTAAATGCCTACTACCGGTCTCCCTCGGGTTTTCTCTTTTTTATCCTATTTCGCTCTTTTTTCTTTCTGTGCGTGTACTTGTTGAGGTACAGTTAAGTGCGGTATACATAGGCGTGGTCGCCCAGCGACACAGCGCCAGTGTATCAGCCCCAGTGGCAGCAACGTCACACTTTACGACACACACACCTATTTTATGCGACATGGCAGCAGTACGTCTAAAGAACTCTTCTATAATGACTTCAGCCTGTGGAAGTAGGAAAAAAATACGTCGCATGTTCATAGAATTGAAGAATTGCTTAAAAGCAGCCTAGATTTTGCTCCCCGCACTTGCACTTTGTTGCGACTTATGGCGGTAACAAGTAGTTCCTCGGGTGCACCTCCAGGCCAAGCTTTACAGGCCTATGAACGTGAAATTGATGGGACAACTAAATTTAGTTTTCTTAAGTTAAATTCATGACACAGCGAACTCTCCATGTGCTATTTGTTTTGCCTTAATACTGAAGAATTGTTCTTTCATTATTGTTTTTTCTTCTTCTTTTTTTTTCTGCTGGTGTGCTGCTCTCAGCTATATCATTATCGCTGTGCAATCAGATTTCACCTCTTTACAACACGTCACATAGGACTTTAGGGAGGACTGTGCACAAACGAGCTACTTTCTTGCTTATAAAATATATCAACTGCTCCACTCTTGCAGAAACTACATTTTCCCTTGTTGATACAGCTGTGTCTCAAGACGGTTGTGCAATAGTTTGAGAAGCCTAATTAATACTGAGCTCATCAGACGGTATGGCCTATGTCGTACAACAGCAGTGCAGCTACTTCTCCACACCACACACAAGGCCACTACAAGAACCAAATTTTAGATTCGAGATCTGCGAGGCCTGCGGCTGTGATGTCTCATTCCGAATGATCTACATACCAATATAACATATGTTTTGACTTGAGTTAATGTTTGACGTGAGCTTCCTATATGTCCGGTGTAACGGAAGGTAGAAACTACATGAACCTACTAGTCTGTAACAATGAGAGGGGGGGAAACAAAACACATGGACGAAACAGCCGTGTAACATTTGTTACGGTGTTTTGCATGTCGGATAGCCAATGTGATGGCGGCTGTTTCAAAACGACGAAGTTGAACAGAGGAGCGGCTTCCGGCACTCCGCGAGGAAGGACCAAGAAGTAAACTTTCTTAAACTTTTTTTTTTTCATCACGAGACCTCTTTTGCCATGGTTAGCGAACGCAGGATTAAAAAAAAAGAGAGATAACGGAAATCTAGTGGAACATAGCAACCAAGGGCAAATTAATTATTAGTAGGTTTTTAGAAATTCGAAACCTAACTACTTCCAAGCGGCACTTCCACCATTGTAACAAATCTATGCGCTTATTCTATCAAGCGCCTTTTGTGCCTCCCTTTCTTTGTCTTCTCCAATCAGAAGCTGGATCGTGATAATTACCCTGCTGCAATTTCCCATTCGTTCTCCCACGATATGCTTCAGGGTCTATGCACACGTGCAAGACTCAAGATTTTGAAGCAATTTCTTGTATCTGAAACGTACCGATGCTATCTGATCTGTGTATTGATCTCCGTCTTCACCATGGCCTGGTCTCAGCAGCTACGAGACAATCTCTCCCCTCGTCCCCTCCTGCTTTATTCTTTTCTGCATATGAATACACGCTCAGTCGGCCCCTATTGCTCTGATCACCTGATAACGTTTTACGGTAGCTATCCTACGAGAAACAGAGTACCGGAGGTGCTGACGCGTGATTTCCGAAAGTCACCTTGAGATCCTTATCCCTTAGCGCACGTGCGGCGATCAAGGCAGCCTGTTCTCTGTCAAGCATGGAAAACTTCTTCGCGTACCGCGCATTTCGCCGACAGCAATGTTGAACCCAAGGCGGCTTTCACGGCTGTTTAATGATGGCAGGACAAGCGTAGTACACTTTACCGGCGCTTTAGTCATACAGCGCCGCAGGCTACTTCATACGGCTTACCGCCATTGTCAGCCTTTGAGCGGAAATTGGAGGAAGTCGAGCCAAGTCTTGTACACAAGAATGAGCTGCGGCACATAGTCAAAGCTCGTGGAGAAATTCTGTCAAAGAACCAAAAGAAAATAAGGAAACATAACCAAACGATGCAACCAATGCACAGAAAAATTCCAGAACTAAGTGTCAGACAGTGGACGTTGGACATAGTCGGTGTGTGATGCTACTGCTAGTATAGTATAAATTGGTTGTGTTACGTCGCGAAACAACTGTGCCCATGAAAGTATCCAGAGTGGTCGGTCTAAGAATTAATTTTGCCCATCCCAGGGTTCTTGAAAGGGACAGCCTCGGACAGAAAGGTGGATGAATGTTTTGTGAGACGAGAATCGTTATTACGAATATAAGACCGCATCGAAAGTCCACCGGCAGCAGCGCAGTAGTTTCCAAGAAATTTAACAAACTAGTGAATAAGTGCTGAGTCGGAAATATCAAAATCTACCGTTGGCAACATTTTGAGGAGGAATGAACTCTATCCCTACTACGTGTAGCTCCATCAGACGCTTACGGAGCAATACTTTGAAAGCCAGCTTCAGTTCTGAAATTGGATTTTGAACTGTGCTGAAGAAGATGGGCATTGTACAGAGAAAATTCTGTGGAGAGACGAGGCAAATTTTAGCTGTATCGCCACAATGCACACTACTGGACCATGACAGTCCCACACTGGATTGTCATGCACCGATACCAATGGTCGTATAACGTATGGTGCGGAATACTGGACGGAAGTGTCATCAGACCAGTTTTCTATGACAATACATTGAACTTCAGCCCTTACGTGAATGAGATCCCACAGGGATCAGTGAACTGTGTGTGAACCGACGTAGCGCCTTCTCGATGTGCTGAGATTTGGCTCCATCACGAAGGTGCACCTCCTCACGCATCGAGGCTAGCACAAGAGTGGTGGAATCGCCGGTTTCCAATGCAGTGGATTGGCAGTGGATTAGCCGCCGAGGTGCTGTTTCGTGGCCTGATCTCACACCACTTGACTTCTTTTTGTGGGGTCACATTAAGCAGCGGTGTATCAGGTACAAACAACGCCAGATGGGTTAAAGCGAAATATCGAAGATGTCTGTCACAGCATCGCTTCAGAAGTCTTGAAAAACTCCATCCAGAGCGTAATCAAGTGGGCCCAGATGTGCATTGCTGCTGGCGTCAGCTTCTTTGAGCACTGGTTATGAATGACCCACGCGTCAAGGAACAATAACTTTATTAGAATCCTACTTACGCCACTGCAGGTAACGCATTGACGGCAATGACATTAAAGTATTTTTTTGACAGCTACTAACTGCTACTTCGTTTATGATTACCCTCGATGTACCAACGTAGTTTTCATGATGTTCTAACACTAGCTATTCTTAGCGTTTGACTTTTCCAGGTCAAATTGCTTCTCTGATGTCGGAGGGTAAAGTCCGGGTGGATTATCTCTTATTCTTCGTGATGTCAAGCGCTATTATGACTTTGGGTGTTATAGGGTTACTGTCGCATAACACAGCGACATGTAACACGCAGTTGGAGTGCGTATTAGGCACCCAGCACACTGAAAGTATGTGTTGCAAGGCTTATGAATTCATCGGCAGTCACACTTATTTTATTTGTCTTACCTTTTCTGCGACACTGAGAACTATATATAGTTTGGAATGTTCGGGTCGAATCGCACCTGGTATCATCCATTATCGCGCCATTTATCGCACCTTGTATCACCCCGAGATATCCTGTCCATCTGCGTCATCGTGTCGAAGTCCCCGCGCTCACAGCGTGCAGCGGTTGGCACTCTTCTTCCGCTTCGAGTGTGGTATTTTTGACTATGTTATGCGAAGCCCTAGAAGTCTGCAAATGGTACCCCACCCATATTTTAATTAACAAACACGTGAATTAACGTATTTTTTGCACTAATTTGTCAACTGATGTTTCAAACTGCTCAGAACGTGGACGCCATCGACACGATCACGTACGAAGTTGTTATTTTTGGTTTCGGCACGTTACCGAATTTAATAGGCCTGTTGCACATCCTGGTAGATACCCCGTATATATATATATAGAAAGAAAACGTTGATCCTTAACTTTTCTTTCTGCACAGGAACCCTCAATAAAGCTGTTTGATTTAAGAAATTTTCAATTCGTAAGCTAGCAAAGCTAAATCAACTTTAACGAGGGGGTCTACTGCCACAGATTGCATATTCTATGGATCTTCGACAAGTTCTTCTTCCTTTCTTCCTTCCTTCATTCTACTCTAAACTTGCAACAACTCAAAAACGCGCACAAATGAAAAAGCAGTGAATATCATATCAGCAAGGCCTCAGGTTTAGAAAACTCCGTCGTTGGCTACGTCGCTGCGTTTCCTTCCCCTTCATATTATGACAGTCCAGGCGGTACAGTTAGATCTCCACGTGGAAAATCCACCAAGAGAAATGTTATTGTCCTTGACGTCCACGTATTCTTCCCTTTGATTGCACAACATGAATGGAGGACTCATCTTCCGTATATAAAGGGAAGCTGCAGCACGTGTAAAGCTATCTTGCAGCTTAGGTCGCCGTCCTGAACTGTGAGTACAATGCGATGAAGAGTTGTGTGATATCTTTTGGTTGCAGACGGTACTTTATATAGTATTGCTAGTAGTAGTATAACATCCATGCAAGACTTCCCCAGGGAGGTACTACCCCAGAGAAGGCAATGTGAACAATGCATGTCGCGCAACCTGCTTACGGCTGCATAAGTGGAACATTTTGTATCGCCTCTCTGTTTGCCTCTCCGTGCTTCCGCTTTCCGCTTCCCTAACCTGAACA
>JARGYV010081428.1:0-13005 GCA_029532675.1 Ornithodoros moubata | reverse complement strand
CCCCCACATTGCTACCGTCCTCGACCGGGATCGAACCCGCGAACTTGAGCGCAGAAGCCTGGCACGTTACCTCTGCGCTGCCGAGGGCGGTATGTTCCATTACTAATGAACTAGTATTTGCATGCAGTTTCTCTATTATGCTTTTGTTTGTCCCAGTATCTTTTATCATTCTTTTGCAGTTGCAAGTTTTTCTGCCTAGTGTAGTCCAAAACTCTTTTTTATCATGCTGAGCACTCCCTAACATGGTAGGCAGGTACTCATGAAAATGTACATGCAACCCTGCAGTGATGGAAAATGTCTTGCACAGACAAAGCCTTTATTTCTCGTTATCTACAACTGGCTGTTGCTTAGGTTCACTCCGGAGGGTCAAACGTGTATTGCACTCGGCCTTTCTCGTACAGTTGATCTGGCCCCTGAAATGAACAATACAATAAAACACTACGCTATGGACAAACACCAGGAACGTGAGGATTTATTTCCATGCGACCTATCGAGCACTGATCATAAATGTCGCCTGGTGAAACTTCAGGAAATATCCTTTCGCAAAGTGACTAAATATGACGACGAGATGCACAGTTCTCTGCTGCTGGATGGTATTTGCTCGTGACGCTTAATAAACCACGATAAACATGCCCTGCTCATGCTCGTTCCTTCTTATGCTGGAAGCCGGCTTATCACATCCTTCAGCATGTCATTTCAGCATGTGGCATTTATGATCTGTTCAGTCCATCGAACACTTTATTAAAGAAGGCCCGACCTACCACTTGCGGAGCAATGGGATGAGGGTATTTGTAGCCCAGAATGTAGAGAGCAAGAAAACCTCCCATCACTGCCAAAAAGGATGACACCTGAAACGTGCTGCAATAGTTGTCGGAAGATGTAAAATGATGCAGTGCAAAGGTATGGCAGTTTTGTCCTAACCTAGGTTAGAACTTTAAGAAATTATGAAGCAGAAACAGTCGGCTACTTACAGTGAGTACCTTTGCCTTGTTGTATCATCTAAGCGCTCCAGAGTTCTCAGGTCAGCGTTGATGTGCATCTGAAAAATAATAATAAAAAAAGAAAAACAAATGAAAATCTCACGTTAAGAATTGTTGACTTACAGGTTCACCATAGTTTCGTCTGAGATAGGGGAAGTCGTACGACTCGAACGGATATCGTGACTCTGCTGAGATTGGTGGTACGGCTGGGTAGTCTCCATAAAAATCAGGATCATCCTCTGGGTAGGGCTTATAATCTTCAGGTATCATGCCATACTTTTTGGCAGCAGCCGCTTTTTTCGCAGGGGTGTCAGGAACCTGGACAGCTGGGCACCAGTCTTTGTTCCAGTCTGCGGGTCAAAGTTGTCACAGATCGTGAGTCCCGAATTTGGGGGGAGTCAGCGGAGCTACAAGCGATGTGAGCAACGACAGCGAACAATGTTAGAAAATTTCTCAGAGGGGTGAAGCTGACAAATAACAGCTGCACAAATTGACGAAAGGCAATATAATGAAGGTGCTTACAGTGTGCTTGACGAGCGATGTTCAATAGACGAAAATAATCTTTGTAAAACACACATCGACCCAAATGACCTGCTGCCATGGCGGCCATTTTAAACGGAACTGGAAATACAAGGGTGACGTCTTGCGGCATAACTTTGAAGCAGCGGGAGCCAACATGGCGGCATGTCGTCAGTGGTGTGCCGTGGAGAGGTAAGTTGTATTACTTGCAGAAATTGTGGCTCCGGAGTTAAGTATACTATTTCCACATGTACTGCTGCAACAGAGAAAATGTTTTCGGACTGTTGAGTCAATTTTTAACTAGCGCTAGCGAGAGGAACGACGTTTCTTTGCGCACAACGGTCGCATTAAAAGGTTTGAATTCGCTTTTGTGATGCCTGTCTCGAAGCCGCAGGAGACCAAAAATATTGCTAGTTCGCGTGTGGTTACGTGTTCTTTGTTCGTCTTGTAAAACTCTATTTATTATGAGAGTGCTGTCATTGGTTCAAGCAAGGTTATCTGATAAACTGCGGTGCGGCGCACATCAATCGGTAGGCTTACCACCTGGCATAGGTTTAGCATCTTCCATCAGCTCTTTCGAGTAGTAATGGTAGGCTCAGAGTTGAAGAATTATATTTCGTTAATCCAATGAGGAAGGACTGTTTAATTTTAGTGACGCGACGCACTTGTTCACGGAAAGATTATTGCAACAGTTATCTTTACACATTGTGCGATGCACGTTTCACGAGTCGTCGGTAGTAAACAATCTTACGTGTTTACTCAACCATGCCGTGTTTTAAACGCGTCACTAGTACACGACCTGCGTTCTAAATTCTGCTGAAGTTCTGTTTAATACAGGGTGTTGAGCGACTATTCTGCCGAGAGCGGTTGCCTTACGCATTGATTGCGTACGAGGGACAGCTGGGGGGACCTCGCCTGATGCCGTCATCCTTCCTAGTTTGCGTACCGTGGATTGCTCGTGGCTTGGTGATCGGACGTCGCGTAGCATCAAGCTTTGTACGTCTAAGAAAATAGTTTTGAGTCGAGTTGAGGGTGGGGTCAAGGGGGGTCCGTTGATCAATCTCGGCGTGTCTGTATGTTTTCTGATGCAGCAGCAAAAGGTTGGTCAGAACACTGCACGTAAAAGTTTCTTATTTATTTACCTCAATATGCGTTGGAATATTTCTGGTAGCTGTTATGCCCGGTGAAAACGATGTTGTGTAAGCTACATCCTGCTCTCTGAAAGCATTATACGTGTGAAATTATGGTATTCAAACTGTGGTAACCCCAATTCCGACAACTGAATTTAGACAGCCACCCTGGCTTCATTGCCAGCAACTATATGCACCCAACTTAAGGTCACAAAGCGAGGATAGACTACTTAACGTTTTTTCACTCCTTAAAGGATCAAAAAAGTCGCTGGGCCCAAAAGTGACAAGGCAGTGCAAATCTTTCTTGGCATGTTGGTGATAAATATCGTAATTCAGAATTGCTAATCGCAAGTGGCAATTTGTAATTCTAGTCAAAAGCTCTTCATATAGAAAATCCCTTGAGCAGAATCGCCCCTGTTCTGTGGCAAAATTTCATTTCTCGGGTTTCTAACATTCATGTTTCTCTTCTTTCAGCATTGCTCACCACTAAAGTAACAACAGACACTACTTACCACCCAAGGCACTCACTCGACAGGTTTGATTGAACAACATTCCAGCTCATTGCTCCGGTTAAATTCGAAGTAAAATCCGGAACACAGAAAAAGCCGCACAGAAAAGTAACCCCAACAAAGCGTACGATTTTACCTGGACAACCTCGACCAAGAAGTTAGGCTCTCAGAATGGCAAGTTCAAAGTGGCAGGTAAGTTTCGCGCTTTCTCTTCGGTCAGAGAAATAGCCCTTGCAGAAGTCGACACAGCTTTGCGTAATAGCTGCATCCACTGGGGCATGTGTGTTAAAAGTAACATACCTGTTATTGGCATGTGTTGTTATTGCACACAAATGAAATATAGTGATAATATGTGATTTTCAGAATTTCTCTGCATCGAACGAAGAGGAGAATGATCGTTGTCAACACACTGGCCAAAACGGTTCCCAAGGGGGCAAGCCTTCCGGAGGCTTATTTAGGGAGGCTGGAATTGTCGAAAAGTTGCTTGTGAGTAGAAAAAGTGCACGGATTCGGAGAAATTTTTGTAACATCCTCCCGTGTCTGTGCAGCACTCCTACGGGTTTATACGCTGCTGCGAACGCCAGGCAAGGTTGTTCTTTCACTACAGCCAGTTTTCGGGCAACATCGAACACCTGCGTCTGGGAGGTACTGCGGGCAGCGTCTGCCTCCGTTTCGTTTTTGCCCCACCTCTCTACCAGTCTCCTGGCTCCACGCTTTCTTTTTGTTCCCAGATCCAGTGGAATTCGAAATGACGTACGACCGCAAGTCGGGCAAGCCCATTGCCAGCTCCGTAGTGAAAATTTCCTCGGAGGCCATCTCCGGAGAGGTGTTCAACGAGGAGTGCGTCTCTGGCTTCATCACGACCGAGGCCAAGGACGGGCAGGAGGTGGGTTTGGGAGGAGTGGCTCCTAGTCTTTGTGCCAGTAGAGGTTTCCTGAGGTTTCCATTGCCTGATTTTGTTACTTTTATAGTCTAAGAACATTGTGGAGTTTGTAAGTATGGTCGTGCTGAGCTTGCTTTCATAAAAATGGAGGACGTCGGACGGAGGCACGTGTCCCCTTCGGTCGTCCTCACCGCAGTGCATTCTGTTGACTCCCCGATTAGGGTCGTGTTGCGTATGAGAACCGCGGGGAGTGCTTTTTCCTGCCGTACACCCAAGAGGACGTGGAGGAGAATGCAGTGCTGCACCCTGGCGACAAGGCGTGCTTCTATCTGGCCACCTGCAAGGACACGGGGGCCCTGTACGCCCAGAACGTGCGGCCGGCACAAGCAGTGCCCACTGCTCAGGGTGGAGACGGGCAGGTCTTGTCCTCTCCCGGGGCCAAGAGCACGGCCGGCGGCCTGGGACGGAAACAGGGCGTGGTGTGCGCGTTGAAGGACACTTTCGGATTCATCGAACGGGCTGACATCGTCAAGGAAGTGAGTGCTCAGTTCGTTTCTGATTTTGGTTATAGCATGCGGCACTGTTTCCTGTTTTGCTGTTACGATGTGCTGTTTTTTGGGACTAGGTTTATGGTAAGGCATCGCTACGATGAGGTTTGTAGATGTTGGCTCGCTGAGGTGTGACCTTTATTAGGTGTATGATTGTGTTAAGTACGGTGGCTAAGTTGTGTATCGTGCGCTAACACCACGAGCTTTGTTCTTTGTTTTCTTCTGTCACGTTTATTGCGCCCTAGCGAAATTTCCTTGATGTAATTATATTTGTGTACGTTAAATTTGAAGTTCGATTGTTTTGCAAACCAAAGGTGTAAGTGGCACTTCCCCAAAAACTTTTCGGACCCTATGTGATGTGCCCTCCTTAGTTTCTACGGCCAGACAGTGATACTTTCGCCCGTTCCTGCGTGTGTCTTGCAGATTTTCTTCCACGGCAGCGAATGCCGTGATTTCCGTAACCTGGCCCTGGGTGACGACGTTGAGTTTACGGTGCAGATGCGCAACAACAAAGAGGTGGCCTGCAACATCAGCAGACTTCCCGCAGGCACAGTCGTCTTCGAGGACACCAGTCCCGAGGTACTGACAGGCCACATAGTCACCCTGGCCGACAGGAGGCTCGCACCGTCGTCTGGAGCAAACGATCCCCTCCCTGGGCGGATTGCTTACACCGTAGATGGCAGGTAAGTGAACGTGTCGACGTCTGGTCTTGTAGTTAACTGTTTTAGGGGCTACTTTGGATTGACTGCTAGTTTTGCTTGTGTTGCATCTTTTGGAGTTGTTGTTATTCTGCAGCGAAACGGAGATTCCTTATGGCGAGAGGGACCCAAGGTGCGACTACACGCTTCAGGTGGGCGACCAGGTCCAGTTCAGCATTGCGACCGACCGCAGAGACGGTTTGCAGCGGGCCACTAACATCGAGCTGCTCGACCAAAACTTCACCAACGAGAACCGTCTCGTGGTATGTGAAAGTTTTGTATCTGTCATTATGTCTCGACCCCTGTCAACCCCCAAAAGCCATTGGAAGCTGCCACGAGCGACTTAATAAGAGGAGTGGGATACCGCTCTTTTTTTTTCTGCTGGGAACATGCTCTTTTAAAACAGCAAAACATTGGGTTTCGCTTCCTTGTTTGCGTTGTAGTGATTTTGGGTCATTCGTGAATCAGGTTCCTGCGTTACTTGTCGTCTTGTCCTTACACACTTGGCATTCGAAGGATAAAAGCACTTCTCTCACTTGCGAAGTGGTTATTTTGAACATTGTTCACTTCTCTTACCCAGCTTGTAATGTGACCTTGGATTTCTACCCCAGTTTGCAAAGTGCAGAAACTGCGGTGCTCATGCTTGTTGCACCCTAGTCGCCATTGCGCAGAAAGAAAGTCAATACCAAATGGTTATCATGCTTGTCATACATTTTTGCACTGATGCAGTGATGATACATGCTTCTGTTCATGTGTACCATGCTCAGTTCCGTGTACCTGGTGCTGTATTAGATGACCTTGGATCCTTTTTGTGAGGGTGCAGTTGAGTGTCCTTGAGTGTTGGTATAACGAATGCTAATGTAGTAATTTACCAGAAACAGTGTCATGAGTGTACTGTCAATGAAACTGTGGTAGCAGGAGAATGGTGATGCGATCAACGCTTGCACGAATTTCAGGATTATACAAATTACCGCAAATTATTTCTAAAACACCATTTTTATGGGATCATAGGACGCATGTGCACCGAAAAACAAACACGCTACACATGCATGCCTGGAAGGAAAAAAGAAAAAACAAATGCCTTCTGCCACAAAAGCAGCGAGCATATAAGCGCCAAGTGCAAACTAAACACGCTGAGCCCACCGAGCACATGCAGTTGTTTTTAACCCGTTTGTCTGCCAGAGACGTGAGACACAAGAGAGTGACGCTTCAGAGAAAGGTGGTGGGTTATTGACATTTAATGACAATATATATGCCAGTTCTGTGCTTTCAGTGAGATTGAAATCGTATGCATTCGTCGCCAGCAAATGTGTGCACCTTCGTAAAACTATTATAAAATTTTGTTCGTGAGGTGGATTGTCTGAAATATCAAATTGGATAAAAACTCTTATCAGAGCCTGCTTGTGCGCATACTGCGTAGGCATTCAGTCCGTAGAATGTCTGCAACCTTAATTGCTTGTCTGGTATTTCTTCCAAGAGTTGGACCTCTGTTTCCATCCCTTCCCAAACAGTTTGAAAAGTCTTCAGTGAGCTCCTTTTGAATGTTTTTAGTATAAGGAGATCCTTCCCCAGAAAGTATTCCATGTTCGAGCTATACATAGTAACAGGGGACGACTGTCTACAATGTGCCGTTGTGGTCCAGAAATCAAATTAGCATTATAGAGGCAGATTTAAACCTTTGGTGAGGCCCTCAACAGTGTTGACATTGTATCGACTCCCTTAACTTGGTGTTACAGTTCTTTCATCGAGTACACATAACGTGATCTATGGTTTCAGTGATTGCTATAAACACATCGATAATCGTGCGCACGGTGTGTCTGTGATTTGGTGTCAGAAGTTTGTAGCTTTCCTGCACATGTCCCAGGGCACAATTGCAACCCTGAAGGAAACTTTCGGATTCATCAGTTGTCCGACACGTGACACGCAACTCTACTTTAAGACGTCGGAATTCCTGGACCCCGACATAGCCGTACGCCCTTGTGACGAAGTGGAATTTACAGTGGCTCAAGTAAGCGTCGGCGCACTGTGGTTTCTTCCCGCTTCGTAAGCCGGAGATGCCCGAACTCTGACGTGTTGCTTGTACAGGGATAACGTTGCCTCGAAACGGGAGCTGCTGCAGCATGAACTGACGCCATCTGTATCGCGGCACTGTCTTGTTTGTTGCTTATAGAAATTCGTTTTTTGGCTACAGTTTAGACTGCCTTTTTGTACAGCTGCTTGTTTGCTGTTAATGTGATGCTGTTGCTTCTGAGACTGCTTCATTTGCAAAGTTTGTGTCAAATTTAAGGGCTCTCCTTGACCCTCTTCATGCAGTAAGAGTGCGTTTTTTTTTTTCTGTGAACACGCAAGGAAAGGTGGTCCTTAAAATTGATGAAAACATGGTATTTCATTTGGGTTAGGGTTGTGCATGTATGTTGTTCACCTGTTGGGCTTGATTTTCAATGAGGTGTTTGCTGGTGGTGGGCTGCTGGTACATGCATGGCTTACGTTTTGTACTTCATGGTACTTACGCAAATTGTTGGCTTGCTTTTACTGGACGGAAAGCATGACCCATTTTTTTTATTAATTTTTAGTTTTTTGTTTCATGCATCTAGTAGATAGTCAGTGCGCAGAAAATGCAGGTTTTCAAAAACGTTTTATCGTGCTTTGTAAGCAAGACATACTTTTCACATAGAGCCCCGAAGCTCACTTACTGTCGCTTTGGTTTATCGTTAATCTTTGTTGCCCTGGATCCCAGGACCCAGCCTCTCCAAATCGTTTCCTGGCAACACGTATCAGACGCCTTCCCTCGGAATGCGAGAACTCAGGCTCAGACTCGGGCAGAGCCCGGCGGCCCGTGGCCAACGGCGACGGATTGTCAAACGGCTCGTCCGGAGACCCGGACACAAAGGGCTCTCGCAAGGGTCGCGGGGCTCGCAATGGTTTCAGATACACCCACAGGGGATACATTGCTGCTCTCAAGGACAGCTTTGGCTTCATTGAGAATGAAGAGCACAACCAAGATGTCTTTTTCCACTTTAGGTGAGCATCTGACAGGTGAAATTGTCAAATTGTCGGTACAGTGGAATCTCTCTAAACTGAACCTGGGAGGACAAGAAAAATTTTTTCTATTTATCAGAAGTTTCGTTCACTAAAAACTTACACGCATTACGTATTATGAATGTAGAACCAAACAATTCCACAAATTCTGTTCCGTTTGAGCAGCAGTTGCGTTTCAGAGACTTCCGTTCACTGAGTTTCCACCGTATTTGGAGACAAGTGCAGAGTTTTTGGGAGGGAAATGTTGACCGAAATCGAGTTCAGTCTCCTGGCATAAGGTTGTGCCGTGTCCTGGTTCAGTGTTTTTGAAGGAAACCCTTCCCAACTGGAACCCGGTCAAGAGGTGGAGTACGGACTGAGCCATAAAGGCCCCAAACGAAGCGCCGAGTGTGTGCGCAAGCTCCCGGCGGGCACGCTGGCGGCCCAGGAGACCGTGCGTCCGGACGTCCTCAGCGGAGTGGTGGACCGTCCAGTGCGCTGTTTCAATCCTGATCAAGAGCATTACGCTGGACTGGTGCGCTTGGCCACCGCTGGTACGTGACGAGTCTCGTTACTCCGGGGCTGCGGAGAAGTCCCACTTTTGCGGCGATTGCGAGTTCTCCGTCGATTGATGGTTTGTTTGGGTTTTCCCAATTCAAGGTGAAGGAGAGGAGGCCCCCGCGTACGAGTTTGGCATCACCAGCCTGACAGATAAGCACGACTTGCTGCAGAAGGGAGACGTGGTCCAGTTTCAAGTCGCTGTTACCTCTGAAGGTGTGGAGAGGGCTACGAACATCACAGCCGTTCGCACACGTATCCAGGTGGGTGTCTTTCGACCACTCTTTTTCCTCTTTGTATTCAAATCTAGCGTGCTATGACGTACTGTTAACGTATTCTAGGCCACAGTGGAGGCCATCAAAGGCCAGTTCGGATTCCTCTCGTACGAAGCGGAAGAAGGCAAGAAGTTGTTCTTCCACATGACCGAGGTGAAAGGGGGTCACCTGCAGGTCGGCGACAAGGTCGAATTTGTAGTCGTGCACCACCAGCGCACCAAGAAGTATTCCGCTTGCAGCGTAGTTAAAATTGGGTAAGCATAACTTGTCTCTTAATGAACTGGCATGGAACTTGGGGCTCGATTCGCTGCCTTTAGGGAGTCGCAACCAAGCCAGCGCCCCGAGCGACTGGTCAGCAGACTCAGGACGCTGTCAGCGGACGACTCGGGACCCCGGATCATCATCGTCCGACAGCCCCGAGGTCCCGATGGTACGAATGGCTTTGCGAACCGCATCACGGAAACAGATGAGGACGCAGATGCCACACCGACCGAGGACCCGGCCTCCGGACAGGACGCAGTCGCAGCACTCGCGGAAGTTGCTGCGTAGACGTCTGCAAGCCGATAACAATGGTCTCTGAAGCTGACTTTCTAAATCTGTTGCTGTTGCCAAAACCTGATCTGTTCACTTCATTGCCGTGCAGTCGCTCCCCTCTTCCATAAGAAGCATACTCTTACCTGTCTATTCTGATTTTCAGTGTAATGCCGCAGTTAGAACGGTCCTAGCATCCCAGGCTAGGAACTATTTTCTGTCTTTACATTATTTACTTAACTGGCTTGTGCGTCGGATCTTCGAAGCCGCAGCTTTGGCTTCGTCGCAATACTCCCAATCCTCCAATGCAACTAGCCCTAGGTGTTTCTCACAATTTCGCCCCTTTATCTCCGAGGTGCGGAGCGCAGTCCGAAAAAGCAATACGCCTCCACGGGTCGGCTCTATGGGTTCGGAACCGAGGGTTGTTTTGCACAGGTTGCCGGTAATAAAGAATCTTTCCTCGATTGGGTTTCACGATTGATTCCGTGGCATCCCCAGCCCTTGCCAAATCTTTGGACCGCCCTGTGCGTGTAGTCGTATAAAAGCTGGTGTCTGTGATTGTGAAATAATACGTGTAGCGGGACGATTTCTCTGCACGGCTGCAATAGATTTGCTGTTTATTCGTCTGCCGTTCGGTCAGGTCACGGGACTGGCGCACAAGCCCTTTACAGCCTTGCGTTGTTGTTTGTGTTTTTGGCTTTGGATGCAAATCGTCTACTTACAGCAGCGATTAATTTGTTGCGCACATCAAGTCTGTTTTCTTTGGTGCAGTGGAGCTCTGTGCAGAAAGGGAAAAATTTGGAGGGTTTGCTCAGTTCCTGCACTTGTTTTTTTCGTCTGTGTTTGGGTTGAATGTTCAGTGCATCGTCTGCAAATGGTGGACCTGGCATCCAGCAGTGTAACAGATGCTCGTCCTTGTAGGTATGCTTGCGAAACGTTTTGAGTTTTGTGTCTTTCGTCACAAAAAACAGTTTGCACGGAGTCTGCGGACTGCCTGTATCCAGTGCCCCAAACTTCCTGTGGCATTANAAAACGTATTTCGAGCTTGCCGAACGAGGTCTCGAAGTACGAAGCAAACGTAATGTGCGACGGTGTTGTCTACTGACACGCCGTGGAAGGGGCCATCATGACTATCTAAGCTGGAAACAGCAGAGGTGGCCGCATGAACAACTGAACATGAGCTGAAAGTGCTGATGAACTTTGTAACGAAATGAAAATAAAGTTTCTAGGCATACAAGATGTGTGTGAATGTGTGACTGGGCATTTCTTTTCTCTCTCGGCTGTGCGACAAATTTTCAAAGTGAGAGAAAGTCCAGCAGAGGAAACCAAGGATGTTACGAGCACATGTGTAATCGCTAAACTGACAATAGCCGTTTGTCGTCTGCTGTTCGCAGGGATTTCTCCGTAAATATGCAAACAAGAGTTCAAGAAAGAACTTTGTTCGAAGGCTGTGGGAAGGAGATGCGGAATCTCAGGTGAACCAACAAGTAACGGAGCTAAAACAGCGCAGTTTTCGTAGCGAATTTTGGTGGAGACTGCGGTCACGACTTCAGTGTGAGACATACGCTTGGTACATCATGGCAATAGTCGTACACTAATCACGAATCTACGCATCGCACGGCACAGCACTGCAGGTGCAGATATATCCTGCTGAAGACTGCTTAGCTTGTACAAACAAACGAATACGTATACCTCCCCCTTTCTCATCTTCCTAATTATGGTGCTAATAAAATAGAAATGATATCAGCTGCTGTGCTTGAGTAATAAGTCGTGATACGATCAACTCGATTACTGATAATCTGCGCCACAATTCTGACACAAACAATATTTGAAAAAAAAAAAAAAAACTTGTTTTTCCCTTATTTTTCACAGCGTCTTAAATATATCTACTGCGGGAGTAGAAGACGCTTTATAGACCAGATGCAAAACGTTTCCTAGGCCGAAAAAAAAAAAAAAAAGCTTAAGGCTTTTTCGGACGTCTACAAGACGTGTGCTACCAAGGGTGCTAGTTTTGTCTCGTTATGCCTGCTACCAATAAGAACGCGCAACGTACGAACACAAGGAAACGTAAAGGGACACTGTTACGACCATCACGGTCTCTGACTGTAACGAGCATCCGTCTGTGTGTACTCCGAAGAAAGAATTGTGCAGAACGAATTGCGTAATTACGTGTCTACGTTCCCGGATGAGGCGTGCTCTTCATTCAGACGTCATGGTACTGGCCGACTTGCAGCGATCACGACATTTGGCTCCCATCAGCAGATACGGATCTGCTGCCGTCGCAGTCGATCTTAGCATTGAGCGGATAGTGCAACTAATCATCGGGCGTGGGCCTTTACTGGCCCCTTTTAGGTCCACCAGTATATATCTGCACCATCGAACAGGGCAAAAGGCTGCGGTATTCTTCTGTCACGATGCTCTCCTTGTTGTACAAAGACACTTGTTTCCCGTTTAGTAAGAAGTCGGGAGTGACCTTTGGAATTCTGCAAACTGAATATTAAATGTTTTTGCAGCCGACATGTATGGCGCGGCAGAATTTTATGCTGGTCGTTGAGAGTAATTCTAGGTAGGGACCAGTTAACCAAATCGTTAATTAACGTCTTAACGAATGCTTTTCGCGAGAAAGCCGAGATTACAAAATCAGAGTATTGCCAGTTGTATAGTAAAACAAATAGATGTATTTATCCGCAACCCCTTGAAAGATTTGCCACCTTCCCCCTACACCTGGAGTGCGAGATCCACTTAGTGCGGCCTTGGTTGTGGAGCCCTCTCCCATTCAGTTTTAGGTTTTCGCCACTTGCTTGGTAATTTAAATCTAGAAAGCCTGACTAATATTCCGCGGCTTAGTTCAGTGTGAAAGAAATCGTTTAATTTCTTGTGCCTATAGTGCCAATTTAGGTGCCTAAGTCTATACCTTTGCATCTTTTATAGGCGCCTATAACCGACTTTTCTCATACCTAGAAATCTGGCCTCTAGTGATAGCATATCGGGCATTTCCCACCATAGTACTGCTAGGTGGCCGTCATCTTCACCTGTTCGGTCCTATATCCATCTCCTCAGCTGTCTTCGTGACCGTATACCGACCAGAGTGAGGCCAGCAACCGGAGGGGATGACCATCACCTTCCCCGACTGACCTTAATGAACGCATAGCTCCTTTATTTTTTACTTTCTGCAACTTACTTTCATGGTTCACATTGTAGGCCCCCTTCAGGAATTTCTCTTTGTCCCAGAAAGCATTATTTGTGACCATAGGAAGCTTCAGACAATAATTAGACAATATCGTATACAGGATTATAATTCATATACAGTCAACCCTCGATTTATGAACACCCTTCGTTTCTCGAAAAATCGTTCA
>JARGYV010081425.1:0-10071 GCA_029532675.1 Ornithodoros moubata | reverse complement strand
TGGAAAGAGTGGGGTTGCAGGGAATATTATGTATAATTGGGAAGCTAAGGGTTTTGGCATCCACGTTAAACGGCAAACTTTTTTCTCTCGTAGTAATGGAAGGAAAACGTGCTCCAGAGATCATGTTTCACTATATATTGTGAGAGGAGCCAAATTAAGTGAATAACAATCTAAAGTGGGAGAGGGGTCCACCATTGAGTGCAGGTTTGTATGGAGAAAGGCACGTGATGTACGGGGTTTTTGAACTTCAATAGGATTTCGCTTCCTGGAATTTCGCTTTAATTAAGCTTAGCAACGGGATGTACAGGGCAATTCCTGTGTACGCAGCGTGTATATAGAAAGCGAGGAAGAAACTCCTCATTGGAATGAGTCCTGCTCATCTTTCGATACATTAATTTAGGCTGAGGAACAGGATACATCCGGTTCAGGCAGCTAACGCTAGGCAGGTGTTTTGGAGGAGCGGTGAGATACCCCTATAGCAGACTTCGGAGGACGTTGCAGACAATCTTTTGCACATTTATCAACGACAGTTAACGCATAGGATAATCGTTTATTCGGTTGGTTGGTTGTTTTTGTCCTGGTGCTTCCTACGAGTAATAAATAAGGAATAATAAATAAATAACGAGATAACTGCTCCTACCAGGGTGATGATGAGGTGGGATCTTTTACCACAGATAATGCCGTACCCTCTCCCATTCCTTGTGGATTGAGGTACAGCTCTCCGCGAAGTCAGCCCAGGACGCACGTGTCCGCCCCTGCGTCAGTCTTGACGTTGCGCGCACAGAGTGAGGCCGACTACGACGATCATTACAACGACATAACCAGCACCACCACCGTTGTGTTTCGCATTTCTGATTCGAAGCCATTGACTTCTTTCTTGTTTTAGTTTGCAGAACGATTGCCCATTCCTTTGTGTAATGACTTCATTTTCCCAAAAGTTTTCTGTCCTTTTTTAATTAAATTCTTTGCATACGTTCCGTTCGAGATGCAGCGAGAAGCTGACAACTTATTACTCTCAACAGAACAATTGTCGCACTCAGAGGCAAGCATAAGTCCGCTTTGCTTTTTTCCAAGTCTCGGCGAAGCCATTAACGAAGCTTTAGCTGCGGCCAGTTAATTCTTCCCAGAGCACGCCGGAAGATGCTATACATCATCCACCTTTGTCTCCAGGGTGAACATTCACGAAACGCGAAAGATGCAAGCTAAAACTGATGCTAAGGTCTCGCAGAATAAGAATCTAGCGTCACTAAAGTGGGAAAGAGACATATATCTTGTTTCTATGTCTTTATCTAAAGCGAAATCAGATATTTTGACGACTAAAACGCAGAATACAGAAAAGAACAGCAAGAAAAGCAATTCAGAATATATGTACTTTGGGTAGAAGAGAAATTCTCTGGACAGGTGCTCCAGCGAAGATAAACGACGTGAGACGGTGGCATTAAATTATTACTGTTGAGGAAGTTTTTGAACGAGACAAATGAAAAACCACAGAAAGAGGATCATGTTTGAAATGTGATCTTAATGGCTCACGTATCTTTTCTTCTTTGCTTCATAGTTTCTTAAAAATAGAACGCCGCGATATTGCATGACGATGGCAGAGAGAAGCATTCCGCCTAAATGTGCGTTATGAATTCGCAATCTGGGGACTTGGGCAGTCTTACGAGCTTAAGTTATCACAGCGCTCAACTTGAGGGGTGTCATGATCCTAGAGCTGCACGATCAAGATTTATTCATGTATGAATTACATTATACAGGACATCTTTATCGTTAGTTATTTCCAGCGAAGTGTCACTTGTCTTCTGCAAGAAATCATTATTCTAAACATTATTCTAATCTATAATATCTAGGTTTAGCTTACATTGTACATGACACATACTGTTGCTCTGTATGTCTCTATTAAGCAAACACTAACTGTACATTAAACGTGAGCGCAAGAAGACGCATTAACAACTGTTTGTTTTCAGTTCTCAGCTTTGTAATATGAAAATAATCTCAATTCCGTTGAAATTCAAAAGCACGGTACGATAATAACGAAAATGTGCTCCGGGGTTGCACCAGCTACACGATGGATCCGAATACTTCTCTTTTGACACTACTGCAGACGGTTTCCAAAATTATTTCCATTTACAGTACGAAGTATGAATATGTACGTTTTTATATATGCATGAGCTCTGTCGCCATGCTGAACAGAACGCCAGCGATGTCTGAATTATAATGTGTCGTTTGTCGCTTTGCAAAATGAGCACCCGCTAAGTAAGCTTTCAGTATTCATATATTGCTGTGGAAGCTACATGTATTCCCGACTACGGGCTTCACGCGACGACGCATGCGGGATACACTTTCCCGAGAGACGACTTTCATCCTGAGCCGGACGAATGGAAGAGGCGTAACTGTGGATCAGCGTCCTAACTAGGGCCGTAGAGAACGTATAAACGTTTTCATACGCATTGCCATCAAGTGAGAAGACAAGCTGTAAACTTCCGCACCGGGCTCTTATTCAAAGTGCGGATCGAACTTCCTCTATGCCATCCAAACCGTACCGCGAGTGTACCAGTGACAGTGAAGATTTTCGTGCCGTTGGAGGAGATGCTGGGAATTATCAGAACTGATGAAGATAAAGTCAACTTCCTGTTATATACTAAAGACTGCTCAGGCTCAAGCAGAACATTGTATATCAGAGCCAAACGCGTTCCCATCCACTCTAGTATATATATCCAATGTCAGCGTAATGCCAAAAACTGCTCGACCCTGTCACCGATGCGATCTCGCGAGACTAACAAGTTGAGTGGATGTACACGCATTAATATCACACCCTTTACGCATACTGGATTACGGTGCAAGTCGTCGAGAATCATGGCTCAGTGAAGCCTTACGGGAACTGACTTGCATTCGGGCTTGCGTGTGCAAAATGAACTTGCTCGGCAGGGGCCTCATTTGCCGTTGCCGCTGTCCGCCCTCGGGGCGTTGTAACAGAGTGGGGGATAAGATCCTGCTGCTGGAACATAGCGCAGCCTCTGCAATTTGGCGAAGACTGCATGGAAATTAGGTTGGCTTTTATGCCCCGCCGCTCCTGTCTCTGGCGATGTCTCTCGAAGGAGCTCGCATATCGTTTCCTGATTAGTGGACTGTTCTGTTGAAGCGGGCGTATAGGGTTTAGGGAAATGTGCCGTGAAAGGTACGCGTTAGAAACTTGACGTGCTGTAAGACCAAGCCTCGGACGACGCTGCCCTGTACTTTGCTACCCGCCGTGATTGTAGAAATAAAGATTCTGTTCTTTACAGTTCCCTCATTCCTCAGGTCTTCGTTTCCCACGCGAACTGCAAAAGAAGGTTGCTCTTCGCAATTGGACTGCTACATCGCTTACCGAGTAATGGCGTTGGAACGTCTCCATCAGTAGGATCCTGAAATAGCTAACCCTACAGTCACGTCTTATGTTCCATGCGTCGTAAGGTTTCCTGCTCCACCAGTTAAGACAATGTCGCCCTCACCACCAGCTACGTTACTCGTGAGCATGTCACTTTCATGACTTTTTCCTTTGTTTCCCCCTTATAGTTTAAGGGACATGCAAAAGAGCTCCCGTTGAAGTCGGCCTAGGACGCACAGACCCCCACACCAACCAGCCAACCTTATCAGGGACAGCCAGCTGATCATCGTCTGGCTGACATTCCCATCATCAATAGCAGAAGTCTACCCCTTTACGTGGTTACAGTAGTTCCTTGTGCGTCGAGTGCGTGTAACAGCGACTTTGGAGCACCTACACATCAGAAGTAAGATTGACACGAGGGAGCGTCGCGTATGGCTCAGTACGTTTACGAAGACCGACAGCTCACCAGGCACCGCTGTCTCACTCTCGGGCAGGGGAGCATAACAAATTAGAAGTCCGTCCCGCTAGTGTCCATAAAATTACTAGAAACTACAGGTCATCGACATGTTCTGGCGCATCTGCGTGGCATTAACATCGCTGGATTCTGGTTGTGGCGACGATTTGCCTGGTAGTTTCTTATGAAATCGAGCGCACCGTAATGTTGTTCGCGGCTCCTCCTATCCCGCCTTGAGATGGACAGTGGCGTCACAAAAACTTTGAGGCACATGCCTCCCTGACGGCATAACGTAGTATCACATCATCTTAAATAATTTGTAATTTGCCAATTAATTCTGGCGAACTGCTGTTTGTCATCAATAACCAAAACACTGACTCTTGACGTTGATGAACCGGGCTAGCCAGTTTGCATAGGCGATTAGTACTTTCATACCGTACATGGAAATCAAACGGTGGACCCGCGAGCCGTCCCGGTCCTTTAATACTTGGATCTTTGACATTATACACGAGGATTGATCAAACAGTTCCCGGGCTGATTCTACTCCTGACCTACAGAGGACAGCACGAGGGTGCGGTTGCCAATCATGACCAATCAACGTGTCCCGTGGCATGACCCGATCTAGTCTGGGATCAGAGTAACTAGCAATTTTCTGGTCACAGGCAGGATCCCGTTTGCGATTTCGTCATGGACATCAAATATGAGCAGGTAGAAAACGTCTTGTGTCAAACTTGAGAATCTGCAACGGAGATGTTTGAGATGATTCGGCAGGCCTATGGCGATCAATCACTGAGCAGGACAACGTGCTATGAGTGGCACGCACGTCGTTCATTATTAGAAGTGTATTGACACTGACAGAAGACATCCCTATCTTCTACTCCACACTGGAGTAGAAAATAGAAATTTTTGGGGAATATAAAATAGAGGGGAAGAAGGGATAAAATGGTTAATCCTCAGCACCACACTAGCACTTACGGCTTTACTTCGGAAAGGCGTTCGACACCGTTGCAATGTGTTTAACTGTGTAGTTCACACATATACGTTCGACACCGTTGCAATGTGTTTAACTGTGTAGTTCACACATATACGTTCGACCGTGGACAACGTCATGTTATATGAGGCGCATCATCTGCATTCGAATAACGCCGCTTTTTGACGCCTTATCAGACAAAATGAAAGTATGCCACAAAAAGAAACAACCTTTTCCTCATTACATCATCGTGGCATACAAACCTCAAGGGGAAACCTATTTGCTGCAGATATATCTAGAGGAAACCGAAACGCAAAGCCATTACTGCAAATCGATATGCGTCAGAGAGACGCGATGTATTCAAACTCTCCGGTTCGGATTCCACCTGACCGATCTGGATGAACATTTCGATGGCTTTAATTCGCGAATAGGCCCACAACATCGATAGGTGGCATGGAACCTACACGCCGGAAGGTCACTGTTTTACCTGTCCGAGTCCCTGTCCACCTAGACGTGGAATCTAATTAAACACTTGAACGAGAGGGAATGAAATTTAAAGTGACATTCTCGAGCAAGAAAGCGCGAGAACAACTTAGTTTACAGTAAACAAGATTTACAGGATGATTTGAATTCTTGTATCGCTTGACACGCTATGGCTGAAACGTAGTCGCCCCAACATCTTCAACACTTCACACTATAGGTCACAAGTAAGATTAATGTCATGTAGCCCTGTCACCATGTATGACATGAAATGAGCTCCTGCTGGAGAAGGATCATATTAGTACGCAAACTTTTACCTAGCGCAACGTGGGGACCTATCCTGGCAAATTTTGTTGCTGGAAATGGTGTGTTCATTTCAGTGTAACTGAATTTTACAGGTGGTTTCTATTATTTACGCTCTGCTAATAGCGGCGGCCAGTTTCACTAGAAAAAGAAAAAGGACAGGATGTCATCAGGTTCATTCATTACAGGGTCATGACCCAACGACCCGTTTGACCGACGACGACCCAACGACCCAACGACCCGTTTAATTCTCAAAACAACCAAGGCCGCAGGAGCTCCAGCAGCATGAATATAGTACGGCTTTCGCCAGTTTCCGACTGCCTCAATCTTGCCTCGAGAGTCCGAATAACACCTAGTCCGCCAGTATCTCTAATCATGCCAGAGTTTCGACAGGTGGTGATCCATTACAAGCCCCCTCCTTAGTTCGCGCTAAATTCTACTCTAGATGCACCTGCTTGTGATGACAGCAAGCACGCCCTGCTTGTGCATTACATAAGATGAACTTATACGTCACGGACAAGTGACGACAGCGTCGTTGGCTACTTATAGAGCACAAGAGGTAATTGGAGTAAATCGCATACTTTCCGCCGGCACATGTCGTCAGACTAGGCGGACAGTCTGTTCGGTAAATGAGGATACACCACACACCACCACTGGTGCGTTCATGACATGGTGAACATTAGTAGACTATAATACTCGATCTCCATAATTTAGGCACTATTAAAAAGTACGCAAAGCCACTGTGTAGTGAAGTCCGCTCTGCAGACATCGGAATAAATTCATTTTAAGACGACGCCTTTTAGAATCTCTTGAGGTGAAGTTAGTTGGCAGATCTTGGAACAACATTAGAACCATTTCACTGGTTGCTTTGCATCGACGGACTGTCACCCTACAGTGCACAGCTGGCCTGGACACTGGAGGGTCTTTGGCACCAGGTGACGAACATGATACAAGCATATAAGCAAGTGCAGGGAAAGGGCTCACTTTGCAGTGGAACCCAGGGTATGTGGAATTCCAGGAATGGGTCAGCAGATGCGCTGGCTAGACGCATCGGCGTTACAGTTGCATACCAATAATCATACCAAGAAAGGCGACAGACGGCCCTATACCTCTGCACATTCATTCAGATTGTCTGGTGCCCAATGCCGACAGGACGTCACCACAAGGTCTTTGCTTGGGGTGGTTGACTCACTTATGTCATTCCAGTATGCCACGCATGCCCTGTAGCAGCTCGACGTAACTGGTGCGAGGTTACAGCTAAACCCAGCACTCACGTAATACCTGCGCCACAAAGTGGGTCGGTGCGATTCTGATGAATGCACTACATGCATTGCCCCTGCTGTACAATATAGAGCACATCCTCGCGTACTCCCGAAGCTTTTTCAAATTTCACTGAGCGATACACCCTTCGACACAAATTGGAAATCCCTGACCACCGACCGCAAGTCGCCTTTTCAACTCCCTTGGGATCATGGAAGAGCCCAGGGCATCGGATTTGTGCGGTGCAGGCGGTCCTGGCTTTGTTAGAAGCTACAGGCGCCTCACATGAGCAGTGCATCATCACTTCTCGTCATCAGTCTTCTCCCACTTCGTGCAGTGGAACAGGGTGCTATACCATAGCGGCAGAATATCCCACCCGTTCTTCATTATTATGTTGTTATTGCTATTATTTGCGGGCAACTGATGTGTCCTGAATATACTTCAACGCCAGTTTTTACTTCCTGGTCGAATTACGTCTGATGCACGCAGGACTGATCCGGGCGATGCTCTTTGATATGGGTCGAGATTTATGTCAGGCTTTCAGTCACCATTGCTACGATGACATTCCTCAATCAAGAGACACGTGTCGTAAATCGGAAAGTTCAATCAAATTTAAGCCCAAGTTTAAGTCAGCTTGATCCGAATGCAAGTTAAATCTTCACCATCACGGTCCCGAGCTGATTAAGAAATAAAACTTTTGAGCAAAGATCACATGAAAGATGGCAATCTTCCCAAATATCCTAATAGAGCAAGAAGCCCAAAATTTTTACAGCGTTCCCGTTCACGACACAGGGTGGTCGTGCATTCAAAGCCATGCTGTAAACTTTAAGGCATTAAGAGACAGAAAGGGAAAAAATAAAAAAAACGAGAAAGTCGTGCCAAGGAACTCGACGGTATATTTCGCAAATCAGCTTAAAAAAGAAAAACAAAGAGCAAAAAAGAAAAAAAAAAGGAAGTGAAAGGGAAAGAAACGGAACTGGAATCGATCCTCGTTTCCTTTCTTCCTGTTTTGCTTCGCATTTGCCAGACCGTGTACTCGTGTGAACGGCAGTCGTTATCTCCGGGCGAACAGCGAATTCCTCTTACCGGCTGTAAAGCTCTTCAGCTATTACATTCCCCTGGAGGAAGAATGTCTCGCCCGAATTGATAACAACACTCGCGCTGCGAACCATGATCGGTGTCATGCTGAGACTATCGACTCACATTGTTCTTTATGCGCGAATGGTGGCCAAATTTGTAATTGCCCATCAAACTGCTCGATAATTACGAGAGGATGGCTTGTGCACGTCAACTAAAGATTAGGTTTCGCCCGATCTAAGGGGCGTCGATTTTGCGGTTCTCTTGTGTCTTATCAGAGCTTGTGACCTGGAGGGACCGTATTCGTTTCGATTTCACTTCGATTCGTTTCCGTGTGGCGGCGTTTAATAATTATGGTCACATGCGTGACAGCTCGCAAAAGTGATTTCAGGTACATCTCATGTTATTGCTGTTGGTTATCTTTTCCCGCTGTCAAATACTTTTGTAGTCTGTCAGTTGAGTTTTTCCAGTTTGAAAGTAGAAGTATTCATCCGGAGATGAATACAGCATCTTCATTTTATTCATTCACCCTCTTTCACCCTCTACAGGCTACAGAGTTCTTGGTTGAAGTATGTGCGCACAGTGCGCATTACTCACAGGCACCGTACGATTATGCGCTATCTCAAGCACTGTGTCCAATGTCGTTATATTCATCCCTCCCTTGTTCAATCTCAGTGCGTACTTTTTCGTATTCCTTCTTTCCTAAGAAGTGCAAGCAGGAAGAGTCTGTCTGATCACGACCCACAGTCAGGGTTCCCTCAATTCCTGCTGACAAGTTACGACGAGATTGCAGACGCCAGTGCGTTCGTGTAGAACGCAAGGAAATGATGAAAGATATGAAAAGAAACTCGTCGCAAGAAAAAGTTTCTTTTTTTGAGCCTGAATGAGGGAAGAGCGCAAGGAGGTCATAAAGAAAATTTACTACTTTTTATATATATGTTTATCTCTCGCCTTGTGTGAGTCAGGCGCTGCAATGTTGGTCCCATGTCGCAACGCAGTGGAGTTCATTTCCTGCCGAGGCAAAATATCGGACGTCAACTCATAAGAGAAGCAGCGTTTTGATATGCCATCTACGATAACGAAAATGTCGAAAACATTTTCTAAGCTAGGTTCTCTATTTTTTCCCTCAACGTATTGACAATGGTTCGTATTTTTCTTCTTGTGTTTTTATTTCTTAGTTATAATTATCCTGGTGTAGCTGGTGGTATGCGGAAGCAACATTGTTAGTGTGCGTGGGAATATTTTGCAAATGCATGCATATAATAAAAATAGAAGGTCAGTTGTCATATCCTCAGAAGTTTAGCTTCCGTACAGGATTATCTGTGGTGTGATGTTGATGGCAGTTGATAGCTCCTTCTTTATGTTACAACACAACTGTAGTGGGTCCCACATGCTGAGATCAGAGGGGAATATTTATTTAGCGCTCTTTCATCGTATACGATGTATATATACAGTATACTGGCCCCAGAGTACAGTGGGAGGCGAACCCTTCTTCTTCTGCTTTCACCTGTCGGGCCATTAGCTACGACTTAGCATGGGTATTGGTAAATTAGAAACGGGATGTTGCCAAATGAAGTGGTATGAAGTGGTACATAGCGCTTCGTTTCCCGTACATTGAGAATCCCGGGTTTTCAAACAGAGGGACAAGAAAAAGAAAAGGAAGAAAACAAATTACGCGCACTTCTGCAGGCCAACATTATTGATAGCAAGGGATACAACACGCATCTGCTATATATGCACAGAGTTCACAACTACAATATGAAAAAGGAGGTGCTATGTTATGAAGGGTTGAGGAATGGCAGTCTTAAAGCGACTGCAATCTAGAGTTCAAGCAAGGGATTCCGGCACATGACTGCAGTCGCGAATTGTCTACGGAAAGAATGAATTAATGTTCCAACGTGGAGGTTGAGTCTTATTCAGGTGGTCGTGACGTGAAGAAACATAATCAGCATGACAAAACACATGGTGATGGTGATGGGTACGTGTGTTGTGATAATAGTTGCGAAGAACTGCAATTCGGTGAATAATTGGAGGTGATAAAACGTGCAGCTCTGTTCTGAACTGACTACGGTTATTATTAGATAATTCTGATGATATTTCTGATGAGGGCATCAAACAGGGGATGCATATTCTAATTTCTGGGCCTCTGACGCCTGAGAACTT
>JARGYV010081408.1:0-10677 GCA_029532675.1 Ornithodoros moubata | reverse complement strand
TTCACCTCTTCACCCGCAAATAAAAGCAGAAATGTAGACTGTGGCTGTTGTGCAACCGAATGATACAACATTAAAAATTCGAACGAAAACAAACAAACAAAAAGCTGGACGATGCCTATACTGCAGAAAGAACGTCGGTATGGGACACTGAACAGGAACGTGCCCATAGCGGGGACCAGATTAATCTGTAATACAACCATGTGCCCTCTGACCTCTTCTCTATACAGCGGGATAAGAGGCAACAAAAGGAAAAGAAATAGAAAACTAGCACAATTCTGTCATTTCGACGGAAACTCGGGAACACTATGAACAATAATCAGAAACAAATTCGAAGTTCGCACGATCCACTGCAAATAGGTCCAAAAACGTCGGAATTTACCGTCGCCAAGAAGAATACTCAAACAAAAAGAAAGACACATCCCCACATCTTCCCCCATTTCATTCACTGCTCAGACATCATATGGCTTGCAACAGTGCTCTACGCGGAGCACTAGCTCCCCCTATAGTCGGTTTGGGCTGGACGGGAAAAACTCTTCATTTTAGTTCCGGCCGACGAAGCAGCAATAAACCCTCCTTACCGCTTCTCATTCTGGCTCCTCCGCAAATCAAGCAAAACCCGTTTTCATTCCTTCCATTGATTCACTCTCCATTTCTTCGATGATAAAAAGAATAAATACAGAGACATGAGTGAAGAACAAAAAATGAATAAGAGATAAAGGAACAGCCAATAGACGCAATAAGGCCAGTCGCAGTGCAATTATGCACCCGAAAAAAAAAAATAATAATAATAAAGTGGCGACGAGTTTCCAGTCGGCTGGAAATGAAACCGGAACTTCTGTCGTCTTCCCCCACTCCGTTATTACTGGCGTTTTGAGACATGTATTTTCTGTATGTACATATATATGGCTTTCCTTCCCTCCGCCGTCTTTTTCGCTTATCGGCACAACGTTTAGAATACCTTCGATCGTAGAAGACTTGCGGAAATATTGACATGTCCCTCTTCTCTCTGAGAGTAGACCGTTTCCCCTTTTCCGCCAAAGTCTCTACTGGTTGGCTCTTGAAAGACAGTGTGTTATGTTTGAGGGATGTTTAAATATATTACGGACGCGGCTCACGGTTGAACTCAAGTTCCGGTGACGTTTCGTATTTGTAGGCATGCTTTATTTATCTATTGTGGGTTATATTTTGAGGAGTGAGATCTCGTGCTCGTTTAAGGAATGTACGTGTCAGGGTATCGTTCAGTAGGGTTGTACCTGTCATGGCTGGGAGATGGTCGGCTCAAATCATATCGTCAGCTGTTGGATAAACAGTTTTCTGTGTATTCATGCTTGTCATTAATGGTGTATGACGGTGCAGTTTCGTGTGAAGTCGGCCCGGGACGCATCTCTTCTCCCGTCCGAGACAATTAGAGTGTTGAGAGTGTTGTACTGCTACTGGGGAATGTTATTGATGTGTACATTTCTACATGAATGCCTTAATTCGTTTTTTCGTTCACTCTGCAAAACATACCTGGCGACGAAGTTTTCCCATCTAACCCTTGTCCATAAGCCTCGCTGCCATAGCACTTGCCAAGACAGCTTAACCGATACACCACTGGGCGTAAAATAAAAACTTTCCGACCACCTGCCAACGGGCTGCACTCTTTTATAACCCACAATAAACCACGGAAAGGAACGCTAGAAACCCGTACGTCAAAGCAGGTTCCTTACCCCTCTCTCTGAAGATGAGCCATCTCATCACATCTTCCTTTCTTTCCTTTCTTTTTCCCACAACTTCCCCATCGAGCATGTGCACGCGGGCACGCGAGGAGAGCAAATGAAATCTCGCCTGCCCTCTACCCGGCGGCACGCCATTTCGAAGCCCAGAACCGCTCCTTAAAATGCTTTCCTCTTTCCCAGCCCCCACACAACACTGCATGGTCGGGCCTTTATATTGAGCAGCCAGTAAAATAGCCGCAATCGATGCAAGAGTATTTACTTCCCAGGGGAGTCGGACACTGCAGTCCGAAGTCCTGGCGTCGTGACCCTCACCTCAACCTTCCCCTCTTGCTGTATACAATTCTCCTCCCAATATTCGTGATCCTCCGTCCCCGCAATATCATCTCCTTTTGCCCGTTCCAAGTCCTATGTGTCACCAGCACCGCTATCGCCACTTCTTCCGGCACACTTTCCCATTCTCGAGGAGTAAGAACTGCTGATAAGAAGTCAACCAGCTTCGATTCTCTGTAGATCATCCTCACTGCAATCGCGCTGCCTTTTCTTCCCTCATGTAACTTCTATTGTGTCTTCGGATCCATGTTGTCTTTTCATGTTTTTTTTTTCTGTCCTTAGTGTCAACTTGTGCCATGCGGGTGGAAGTACTTGAAAAAGGAAATACAGGGAGAAAAACCTTCGTAAGCTCTCCTCCATGTTTGTCCTGTGTCCCTTGGGAGAGCTGACATTTCTGCTTCTAGCCATTTTTATCTTCGGCTCCCACTAATGATGTCTTTGTTTGTATTGTATCTGTTTGGATAGTGCAGCTGTCCTTCCCAAGTTGTGCGGGTTGCATGAGTGTAAAACTAGGAGTATCTATAAGCGCCTGGAAGTAAGTTACTGGTGGGGAGAGTAGGGCCCAGTTTGCGTTCTGGACGAAAAGGCATCATGGCAAGCTTTTAGGTTACTGTCCCTTTGTTGTGGTTGTTTTCTTTTGTGTGCGACTGATTTTGTTTGTTCAACAGTAGTTTTAAAAGAGATCTTATTGGAACGCATACGATACAGGATATATATATATATATATATATTAACGAGTGTGTATGCTATATTCATGAGAAATCGCATAAGGAAGATAATAGTGTCGAAAAAGTGCAATGAAATAGGCGATACGCAACGCATATCGGAGTTTTGAGCTTGAGCTCTGACGTGTTCTTGTCATCTTCGTGCCAAAGCTCGGATTTATTTTACGATGGAATTCTTTTACCGATTCGCCTGCATCCAAGCTATATCGCGTTCGGTCGGTTCACAGTGGCAGCTCGCTGCTAAAGAACTTTCAACCTCCAAATCGGTGTTTCGGAATTCGCAGCCTCACTGCGAGCTCATCATTGACCACAGCATCGTTTATTCTTTCTTTCCTCATTTTTTACAGCTGCGTCCTTCCCCTGTGTAGTATGTGAGTCCGTGGAAGTGGGAAACTTTCTTACCACGAGATACGTGTGGACACTTTTCTTCAAATTCACATGTGTGGATGTCATTTGTCGTCCCTAATTCAAGTGCATTATCGACTAGAAAACTTTCATACATGGCGTGCTCACTGAGTGGTGAGCAATATTATCGTTTCTGAGTAGCTAAGTCCGACTGGAAGAACTGCAGATCGTGACGATATGAGATATCTTGTGACTTCTAGGGGGGCGATAAAGATAAGGACAATCATGTAGAGGAGCACATGTGGTGCGACCAGTCTTTCGTATTAACCGCTGATAGTCCGACGGCAGACTGGGTGATGGCAGAAAAGAAATTCGTAAGAATGTCCGTACGGTATCATTTTTAAAATTCATTAAAAATCAAAATAAAAAAATTTAAAATCAATTTAAAAAAGAGACGAGTGCATCACGTTGCGCCAATCGTGTCCAACGTTCTGTTCACCGACTTATTGAAAAGAGGACGCCCTTTCATGCTCTTGAGTTCATTTCCCTAGGAGGGGAACAAGCGATTTCGGGGCAGGACATTTCGGTGCAGATATTTCAGTGCACGAATATTTCGGTGCAATGACTATTTCCACCACCTTGCGAGAGTCATTCAGTACAGCTTGTACCGAAAAGTGCGCGAAGTGCCCCCATGATTAGGCCAAGAAAGCCGTAACTTAAAAGCGGAACTGTGACATTTTGAGCGAAGTTTTTTGACGGTGTGCTTAAAATACTCTGAGGCCTAGGGCACTAAATGCCCGAATCGTCTTATGCAGAAGTCATTTGTAACTTACGCTTTTAAACATTTCATTCTCCAGTCGTCAAATGAAATCATTTATTGATGTCGGACAGCACAGGAGGACATCGTATACACACAGAAAAAAAGAAAGGACAAAGCATCGTGAGTTTAAAAATTACTTGCTTTTGCCTCCTTTGAGCTACATGATATGTATGGTGTATCTTCCCTGAAATTTCGAAGACACGGACCCTACCGACCTGGAACCTGACACGGAACAGGCCATACAAGGAAATGTCGACTGGTACAGTCAATATTCCGAAGGATTCCGTAAGAATTATTTTAATCACCCGGCTAGCTATAGTGGTGTCAAAATGCCTCCGCACAGAAGGCGCTCGTCTGTTGCTTCGCGTGGCCTCCGTTTTCTTTAACGGCTCCGATCACTTGTTGATCTGGCGTCTGCGTCTCTTGAAAACATCCCGGTGCGTAGAGCAAGGAAACGCCTGGACTGCCGCCAACTGCTCTGTGGTATTTATGCCTTTCTTGATATGAGTCTATCGTTTCGGAAGGCTTTACATCTTGCGTTTCCCTCTCTCGAGCGTCCGGCGAACATGAGAGGATTATTTACAACGATATTTTTTAGATGGATTTGGAACATGGGCAAGGCGCCCTTATGTCTCGTATCGCGCGTGGTTTGCGAGCAGAATGAGAAGTTTGAAGCATGCGTGCATGAAGAGTGCTGTTCATTCTTGTGGTAGCAGTTGNNNNTAAGCCTTAGAACGTACGCATATTAAGGTTCGCCACAAAATTAAGAGATTCATACAACTGTCCAATCGTGCCCTGCAGTAGTCATCCGCGAAGGATGAATACTTTGCGACCCAGTTTCTCGGAGCGTTTAGAACTCGTCCCACGTTATGGAGGCAGGAATCGCTGAGCTTAATAACTATGTGTCATGTGCTTTACAAAGTCCATTGCTAGAATAATCGCGGGTCAAAGCCACGGGTCCCTTCCATGCAGCACAATTAACTATAGCATCTCGAGAATGTTCTGTATAGTGGAAAGCTTTGAGGCGAACGGATTGAAAATCCATGTAACAAGTGATCAAATTACGCCTGAAGTAAAAGCAAGGCAGGTAAGGTGTGTGAGAGAAATCAGAAGTAATTCCTTCGTGCACCGTGTATAACTGAATAATAATGATCCACCAGATATTCCAGGCGCCTTAGGAGGCTCGCACTCCAGATTATCTCAAAGATTCTCTAATACATCCGCGCCGAGGAAAACAAGGTAATTAGGAGTAATTTCGATATGGCCACATGAGGAAGGCTGTGTGTGCTGCATTGGAGTTTTCAATGGATTATCAGTGAAAAAATAAACAAAATAAGAGGAAGAAAAGAAATAGGGAGAGGGGTTGAATGTAAAAGAAGAGGGAGCGCCTAAGGGTGGCCTGATTTATGAGGGATGGGAAAATATCTTCCTCTCAAATAACCCCACATTCTCCGGATAGTCGAATACAATCTAATCTTTTCCAGGATAGCTTGTGTGTACCTGTGTGCTCGTGAGCTCGACACCACAATGCATGGTTTAATTCGAACTCTCTCGCTACCATAAATTTAGGTTGAGCCTCTGGCACGCAGTTTGTGTTCATTGGCTGCACTTCACTTTGCACGTTTTCCGTCCCACCCTTTCCTTTAATATCCGTCTAATGCGGTTGCATCAATGTCAACAATATCATTTCCGAATCAAGTATGCAATGAAGGTTTTTAAACATTCTGTGCACGTCGATCGAGCGTTGATGCCTTCATGAACCGATAAGTAAACCGCTGTGCCGTCAGCACGTGGCTGATGAAGGTGCAGCTGTGTACCTGAAAAATGTCCCGATGTTCACGAAGTATCCATTCTATTACGAAAGAACCCCAGTTGTATTTAGTTTGCAGTATTAGACTCAGCAAACATAACTCCATTAAGTTCCTTTCTTCCCATATTTCAACCCTTATTCGAACGCGTTATTAGAATACCTGAAGAAGTCGTCTCGCACCGTCAGATAACGTTTGCTGCCGACAAAAGCTGCACTACAAACAAGGATCACTATCCGCAAGGAAAGGCGCTTATTGAGGGCATAAAATACAATCTCACGTCAGGCGGCAACCGCAGATGTAAGTGTTATCGCATATTTTCAAACTGACAGCGCGGCACAAATACGTTGCTGCAACGGTATTTCGCCGCGGTCACTTTTCTGTAGCTGCGCTCGAACGGGGACAGGCACATCATTTTCCTGTTGGCCTATCCGCATTGTTAAGCCTATCGGTAGGCGTAATCGCTCTAGAGGAGTGGGTCCCTCCGTGGCGTTCGTGCGTACGCGTTAATTAGCGGGATTTATGTTGAGAAGAAAACCGCGAGGCGGGCTTGGATTGTAGCAAATGCGTGTAAGCACGTTGTTTCGCGTAGAAATGCTGAACGCTTTAGCTAGTGACCGGACTGTTTCACTCCATCTCTATTTATGGCGCCGCTAAGTCCCAGTTTTCCAAGGATGTGTTATCGTTTGTTGGCAACTCCATGTCGTCATAATTTCTGTTTGCATGTGTTGTATGTGTTTGCAGTGAATGCGGCGCATGCAACAGGCTGTGTCCGTTCCCGCGAGTTAAGCTTTCTGGGATTGTTCGCCTCATTGGCTACGTTCCGTCTTCAGCTGACACCACTACGGCCGCCGAGCTCACAGCTCACCCCTTTCCGCTGCCCAAGCTCAGGCTTTTTACGTTATGGATTCTGTTCATTAGCTCACCTGCGCGTCGGAAACTTTCACGCGGCATTGGTTGTTGTTGACGGAGTGTACACAACAGAAGTAAGACCACAGTGTGATATATAATATAATAGGCTTTATTGTGTGGTTCAATAAAAGCACTGAAACTTGGCCAAAACGTTATAGCTCCATCACCGCTCAGACAAATGCGTGGATTGTGTCCACGCTGTACATGTTTTATGCTCCCGTGCTCGCTCGTTAAAGGTCGTTAGGTTATTCCTTTATTTAATGTTTATACCAAACAACCGTATTTGACAGCTTAAGCGCATCTTTGGGGATTGAGGCCGCTCGGACAGCAAAACCTTGAACAACTCGCTTACTGTTTCATTATCTACTGCTGCAGAGAACACTTACCAATTGCGGAAGGAAGCCTTCGAACGAGACATTCTAAGGAAGCAACCAACCCACTTATACCACAACCACGTGAACGCTGTACATGAGCTCACGAATTGGCAATATGAATTCGCCTATGTGAGGGTCGCGCAGTTTTGTAAGGAACGAACCAACTTTTAAGCCGCAGTACGCAATGGAGCGGCTTCTTAAGATGAATGCATACATTTGCATGGTATCTCCCAGGAGGGGTGAATCACATCGTATTTTTGAGAAGTTCGCCTTTTTAGTATGATTATTTCTGAGCAGAAGAAGCATTTGTGGATGGCGAAGCACACGTACGGTGCTTGTCAGTATTCTTTGTCGTGTATGCCATCAAAGCAATACGGGACGTGGATAATAAGGAATTGCTTTTAGATGGAGTTCTGTTCTAAGAGTGCCTCTTCTTTACATCAACCATATAGGGTATTCATTCCTAGTGCTCGTCCCCCACGCGTGTTTTCTCTCCTTTTTTATGTGACTTTTTCTTAAGATCTTATCTGCCGCATTGGTAGTTGGAGAATGCTCCGAACGCTGCCACGAACGCGACGCACTGAAGCATGGCCCGGTCTAGTTGTGAAAGTACCGGGTGGCCCAAGGTAAAGACCAGGGTTTTAACTGCAGCTAAAATGAATAAAAAATGTTATAGGAATGTAAATTATATGTTGAAAAGTGTGCAAAAATTGTGTTCTAAAACTTTACCGGGACTTCATCGTTTCGTATAATTCACTCTATATTGTCAGTGGCCTTTTCCCTGACTTTCTTCGGCTGTCGGCGTATCAGTAGCGGTTTCAATCAACTACAGAAAGCGGAATTACGAGAGCCTAAATAATCGAAATGCAATTCAAGGTTCGAATTAATAAACGTACTAAAGGTTAAATACGTTAAAGGTTAAATAAACGTACTACGCTAGATTAAATTCGTAACAAAGTTTGAAATCTTACGCAGCTGCTCTAAACATGCGTCCGGGTGAGTCTCGGCAGACGGTATAGACCACAGGGAATGTTAAGGAGGTTGAAAGTTTTCCAGATGGCCTTAAGATGCCCTGCCCGAGAAAGGGCATTCATGTCAACAACAACAACAATAAATTATGATAATGATGATGGGGAATGCAACTTTCCAAACACAGATATGATTCATGGTGTCGGTGTTTTAAAATAGGAGATTTATCTTGGGCCACCCTGTATATTTCAAGAATCGATGTTTTCTCTATCCTGAACACTTTTATTTTTTTTTTTCTCAACGCAATTAAGTTACCAGTGGTAACTGGTTGGTTTGTCCGCGGTTCTGAAAGCAGAGCTTCACTGCACAACTGGGTGAGAAAAAAAACAAACAAAACAATTGCGAATGATATCATTCGTTGACGCCCACCTGTTCTGACGTACCAGGCGCTCGAGCGATAGTAGCCTGAATCATGCCTGGTACTTGTCTTGTCAAGCAGTGGAGGTATTTCTCTTCTTTATCTTTCTTTTTTTAGTGCGAAATAAATAAATAAAAAAAAACAATATTCAGATATCCCCTTGTTACGACAAACTGGCTTTTATTGGTGCCTGTCCTTTTTTGTGTAGGTAAGTCAACACAGTCACAGGTCAGCGAACAAAACGTAAGTGTCCGTGAAATTGCCACCGACACCCTTTGTTTCCTAGTCCTGTTTCTTCTTTATAATACACACATATACAGTGTACTGCTTGCCTCTTCCCATAGCTGCTATAATAAAGTGCCTCTCAAAAACGTTTACAGCTAACGACACATCGTCAGTCTTCCCATGACGGGATGACAGTTTGCAGGGTTCATTACTGTTCTTATCGCTGACCCATTAACACATTCTTTGTACGTCACTAGCATTTCATACGATGCACAGTAATACGAAAAAACGGAAGTGGGTCCGCTAGCACAACATTGCACCTCCTCGAATCCCGCCAGTTCGCAATGCAGCTCCGGCTGTTTGGCGAGAGCAGAGTGACAACAAAATACTTGGACGCAGCCGATCGTAGAACTTAATTAACGCGAAGAGGGTTCGCGGACGAAAACGATTTCAGTCGGCAAACGAAAACCAGCTTCATTAGTTCCGAGCTGCTTCCCTCAGTACTCGTCTTTGCGGGGAGTTTAGATTTTATTGGAGATCTTGCTGGACGGGACCTCGTGTAGTCAGTAATGAAAACAAACAATCGTCATACGCTGCAAGTACAGTTGCGACGGGGAAAAACAAAAGTGTGCATTCTCAAAGTGAACTGAAATTGTGTCTGACAGTTTACAAAGATGCCCTCACGCGACTCAGCGGCGTGTTCGGGATGCGTTTGACCTTGATGGAGCATTGAAAGATATTTTTTTGAGGGATCACGAACGGTTTCAGTACATCTAGTCGTGCATACAAACTTTAACACGTAAAATGTTCTGACCGAGCAAGAAATAATATGTGCGCAATTTGAGTTCGACGGCAGCCAGACTAGAGGTTCTCGCGTCTCTGAGCAGTCAAGCGATTTCCTCGCAACTGACGTCACACATTTGTGCCCCTTCATTTGCTACAGGCAATTCGTCTGGTACTGATTAGGCGGGTCGATGTGAGGGAAAAGATCCTTCGCCTCGCTTGCATCTTCTCGATGATACGTAGCACTTTGGGCGAGTCCTTGGAATGGATGCAATGTCCTACGTCACATACCCGTGACCTCTGACGTGTTCTTTCGAAAAGAAAGCGAGAGGGTCTTTGTCCATGCTTGAGACCGAGGACTCTAACACACTTCACGCTGTAGCTACGGCTGTATTTTTCGTACACACACACAAAGACCGGGTACGGGAATAAAGATAGCATGGAGATATTGCCTGTCAATGAGACAGCGGTAATTTTTTATACAGAACTTTTATGTGGTGCCTGGGTGCAACACAAGAAAAGAGCAGACAAAAGCAGAAACTGGATATCGGTGGTGGTGGATACGTTGCTAGATGCTCCCCGTTGCTGACCTCACCAGCAGGATATCATTATACCTTACAGTACTCAGATAAGCACAAAATTTCACAGTTTCACGCCTTAGTTAAGGGAGAAAATTACACGATACTTTCCCGACGGGTCTACTATGCGTCAATTGTCCCACACAAGGAAAAACGTCAAATTTGGTGATTAATGGAGTACTCACAATAAAAATGGTGATGATGATGTGGGGAGATTTACCACTTCTTATGCGGTGCCCTACCCGATTACCACGGTGCGCAAAGTAAGCAAATGAAGGTAAAATTAAGTATGATCAGGTGGAGGCAGAAGAAGAAAAAGTATGACCAGGTCTAGAGTGCCTTAGTTGTCTGCAGGGAACCAAGTAGCTCAGTGTTAGGGAAGAATTTCACGGAGTGTCGAAGTGCCAATCCATGTTCAGTAGTGTTGGTGCAGGACCTCAAAAGTGCTCCCATTACAAAAAGCTTTGTGTTTAGTTTCTTTAGCAGTGTTCGAAGCCTTTCTCTTTCTATGGTGTATGAGGTAGTACAGTTCACAAAACTACTATTACTATATACAGGATGATCCATGGTGTATGAGTAGGGAGTGACTTTTTCGGGTTAAATACCTTTCTCAGATTCGGGGGGAAAAATCGGGCGCTATTTTTAAAACTGTAATTCGGGGAGAAATCGGGC
>JARGYV010081407.1:0-10899 GCA_029532675.1 Ornithodoros moubata | reverse complement strand
TAACCACTCTCAAGCTGGACCATTCTCACCGCCAGCAGAGCAGCCTTAGGAGCGTTAACCACGTGCCAAGCAAAGACTCCAAAGACTCATGTCTTTTTTTTTATCTTTTCAGAAAGACAACATTTTCCCAGAATTTCCATCATGGCGCTGATAACAGTTAAGTTGAGTGATTATTTCCTCTCCGGTGCAATATTGCCTATACGGGTTTTCCTCTAACCAGCCAGCCTAAGAAGGCAGAGGCATAAGTTTTGGGGAACATGTCTTGCGTACAACAAGGCTGACCACTACTGCTACGTCACATATAAGGCCTATAGGCATACGTCAGCCACGCTAGTGAAGCCATTTCGCATGCATAAAGAATAAGGAAAAAGAAATAAACTTATGCCTGTCGTTCATGCTATTCTCTAGGAAATATAGAGCGTGGGATTTTGATTGGTGAAAAAATATTCTCTTTCATGGTGAATGAGCCGCATTTCAATGCAGTTCGTGTTGTACTTCCCTTTCTCTTCCGCACCATTGCCGTTCCGCATTGAGCCAGTATCAACAACGGCATGATTGAAGACTGTCTGTTTACAATGCCATTCGTCCCTTTTGTGTGCTTGGGCTGCGTGAGCCCTCTTGAGATCCGTTATCTCAGCAGCGTAGAGCATCTTCCTCTCTTGCGTTATGTATCTTTACAGAGCTTCTTATGGCCATACATCTTTGTTGCCTCCCGCACGTCTTTGTCTAATGGTACGTGTGATACTTCTAATGCATTTGTCGTTGGTGTTTTCGCACTGTGTCTCTCGACACTTCTCGCTCTGCGTATATTTGTCCACGTTTTAGACTAGCGCGCGTAGGCTAAGCTCGTCGTTCGCCATTTTATGTTGAAGTTTATTATGTTTGTTTATATTAGTTGTTGAGTCTTGCTGTTGAAGCTGGCCGTAAAATGCAAAACGAAGGAGCATAAGATCAGCTCTTTTTCAGTACGACAGTATTCCAACTAACGGAACTGCTCAGCTGTCCACCCCTTTTTCTGCCCTGGATTTCGTGCTGAAGAAACCGAAAGTGGTTCCCGCCCATTGTAAAGTTATATCACATGCTGCTCCTTCTACTTTGTGATTAGTAATTTTCACATCTGAAATTTTATCCTTGATATCATCGTCCGACCGTTCGTGCTTTTTAGTGCCTCACTGCGCAGTATTCCTTCTATAAACATGTTGGACCAGTGTGTCAAGATGTCGCGCGATTATTCTCGGACGGATTATTCTATTACGCAAAAACGTTGTCCCGTTCCCGCCATCACGTGCTAGCTTTGCACTCTCACTCGATGAGTAGCAGCTCTACAAATGGATCCATTTGTAGAGCTGCTACTCAGTGGTATGAACTCTCAAACCATGCTGTTCTTTGCATATGTGCTTCTAAGTTCATTGATTTGATGCATACTATGTAATTTGCTCTTTCACGTATTCTGTATTTTTTTTCTTTGATTACGTAATGGATATTAATTAGAACAGCTTGCAGAATTTCCATCTACTCACGGTTTCACCTTTAGCATTGAAGCTAGCTAGCATTGCGCAAAAATAAAATAAATCTACATCGTTCATTAACTTTGTGTCATGGTCATTTCATCGCGTGTTGGAGACAGGACCTTCCAGTTTGACGAGGGGAAAAATAATGAATTCGTTGCGCAGCTCGGTCGTGGTTCGGCAAGCGCGACGAATCGCCAGTGATATGATTGCTGCAGGAGTTGCAATCTGTGATGTAGAAAAAAGTTGTGAAGGTAAAAAATATCGAAAATAAATTGTGTGATCAGGTAAACGAAAAAAAAAAAATTATTTAGGTTACATACAGGGGGTTAAATGTTGAGGAAGATGAGACCGTATTTGAGTGGCTCGTCTAACAAGTCAACGATAAAAATCGCGGGGACGACGTTATGCCCTTCCAAAAAGATTCATCGTCTTCACTTGCTGACGTTCCCATTTCTCTCACGTAAGCAAGGACGCTGGTACTTACGGGCACTGTCTCCGGAGGATCAGCGGCATCAGCACTCGTCACTGTTGATTGAGTGCTGGTGAGAAGAGGGGCTGTGATGGCGACGCTATTGTCGTCGTATGTTGCGAGATCTCAGGCTTCATGAACGGTGGCGGTTGTAGACGAAGTCGGACAGTCGAGAAACTTCGTCGCGCAGAGGTTGAAAATCTGGGAAGGATGATGTTAGATGCCGGGTTATGAAACCATATTTTTTCCTCCTCCGCCTTCTCCTCTCTCGTCATTAGCCAGGACAGCGTTGGCCACAACTAGGCGCGAGTAATGCAGAATTATAAACGGGCTGTTGCCATTATTAAGTGGTATGGAGCACTTTCGATATCTTTTTCACAGTGCCCTAAATGTGTACTTCCAAATGAGAGAATGAATGCGAGACTCAAGGGGATCCCGCAACGGCGGCACGAAGTTTATAATATTTACCAGGAGGCGCTATCATCACGAACTTATCTGCCATTTCAGAGATAGCCTCGATCGACACGGTGCTAAATGTTCCGAGAATATGCAGGGAGTATCTGCATGGAAGTCGCTGGAGGGACCATTGCCGCAGAATCGATCCGTCGAGTGCGGGGGCCTAGACCCCTGGTAGCCGCTGTATGTGGCGGAGCATTTGAGGAGGTGTGTGGTTGCCGAGGATCCCGGTAAGAACGCGCGGGAGCGGAGGCGCCCCTGCTCTGACTTTGTTGCTCGTCTTGCTCGCGCGGTCTTACGTGCTGACAACGATACGACGGCACTTACTTCAGCTGCCTCGGTAGGACCGAGCGCGCCACCGACGTTCTAGAACTTTGTCCACTGTGCGGTGATACTACGAAGAAAACTCCGCCCCAGTTTTCGCGAACCATAGTGCGGTGTCAGCTGGCTAGAAGGGAGAAGATTCACTGCAACAGTATGAAGTCTCACAGTCTGAGACGTTTGCGGATCAATGTTGGCATAACTCAAAGGCTGCGGATGCAGTTTGCAGTGATGCCGCTGGCTGGTTGGCTATGTGTTGCGCGGGGGGTGTGGTCATATCGGCGTAGCTGAAACGAGTACGGGTTTGAGTACGGGACACTAGCAGTGAAGGACACAGAGACGTCCCGTTGGACGAATGGAAAAGGAATGTTATGTTGTTCGCCACGCAGTGCGGCCGTGATCTAGCACGTGCGATGAATCGCCCGTGATATTGTTGCAATAAAGCTTCAGCGATATCATAGTTCTGCCGACAGAGGTAGCAGATGTAGCAGACATACAAGTGTCGCCCCTAAAGAATGAACTAGTCTGAGAAAACCAATGACAGTACGCACACGACGGAAGTTCCATAGAGGGTTCAAAAAACGTTGAAGTAAGGGGCTCGAAATCCATAGACGCTACAGTCATCGTCTGCTATAGAATGTTGCAGATACCTCTCTAGATATTCTAGCGGAAGGTGAAGAAAGAAGAAGATGAGCTGTCGTTTTGGTCAGACGTGAGAAAGTGGACCCATAAGGAGGTGGAACCAGTGGGCTTTCGTTGTAGGCTTATTGTTCTGAACAGACTGGTCGCATAAACGCTGCCTAATTTCTTATTTGCTTTGGTAAGTCTATCTTTCTTTCTCCCATTTTAGTCTAGGGCTGAAAAAATCAACGCAGGAACTTGAGGGATATTATTCAGCTGTTTGGGAAACGTACCGGCAAACCATGGTACAGCTTTGATGTATCAATGAACGGTAAACCAGGCTTCTCTATGAACAAGCCCACCTACGGCCAGCAAGGGTACCACATACTCCGTTACGTACACCGGGCGTGCTCTACTGTGTATGATATAAAGCAGTGTCCTTCAACCAAAAATATTCATTGTTGCCAGAAATAGAAATTAAGCCATGCGGTGCTCTTCGTGCAACATATACAGATGCCACATCCTTTATCTGCAGCACATAATGAGGGAATCGAAAAAAGGAGTGCATCACCGGGGAGCCCGTATTTGATTACCCTATTTAGCCTTATCTCCAGTCTGTTTCTGAACACTCATTCAAAAAATTGCTCTGTGCGTCATTTGCTTGCATACAAAGATCGTCTGTGAAATGCATTTTTTCTTAATACCATTGCGTTTTATGCACTCAGAGAAAGTGAAAGTGTGGTCAGCTTCTCTTTTCTTTTTTTTTCTTTCTTTTCATCTTTTCGGGTAATACTCACAAGGCAAGCACAAGCTTGGATGTAGGAAATTACTCTTGGGGTTTATTCATGGGCCCATGTAGACAGGAATTTATGCAGCCATACCAAATACCGTGTTCATATAGTGTATAAATTCAGTTAACTTAGGGTTAAAGATGGGGTTGTACTGCATCGAAATTATTTTTCTTCTACTAATATTTGCGTTTGTATAGCATTTTTTGACTCATTATTTTGTTCTTTCTCATATTTTTGTTTTTCGGCAATAGAATAAGAATATGACAATGGTTTCAACATATTATTATGGTTATTATAATAAGCGAAAGAACTAAGCCACCCTTGACGTAAGTAATGAATATCGAATATTGTTGTCCTGCTTAGCCAACTGAACATATACGATGGATACAGTGTCTTCCTTTCAGCTCTCTCGCTCTCTGTATATATATATATATAAATGTATATATATTACCTTGCTGTCATATGCTATGATTTAAAAGGGAAGGGAAGGAAGTGCCCTTCCAGAAATAGTGCACGTATATAGCCGGCAGCTGGGCCATTGCAAGTTTTATTTCCTTATATATAGTATTGCCATGATTATTTGTGCACATATACGAGGAGAGTTTCACCGTTTGTTGACATATGCACTATTGGACGGTCTTCCTCATACATCAAATCGGTATCGGGGCTTGTAACGCAGTCTACGGCATCTTGTTCAGTAACGAATCCACACCTGAAACGCAACACCTACCCGAAACGGTGTATATTCGCATAAAATCAAATCCGTACTCCAATGATCTATATTCTCTTTGTGCATCATCATCTTCTAACTGTGCAACATTAAACATGTTTGGAAAAGAGACATCTGTTTCTTTGAAGGCTGACAAAGCGGTTCACTCAGCAGGACGCATCCTTCCGTCGGCAAATTCCGGGCGGGTTCGAATATCAGTGCATGTTAGACGATACTTTTTTATTTCTTCCTCTTCTTTTGCACCACTGTCAACATAGGAGAAGTAGTCGCTGGGTGAAAGAGTTTCTTTCCAATCTCAGCTTCGTCAGGAAGATCTGGATAGAAGATCTCCTCCTTTCAACCGAGTGAAATAGTTGCACCTGGGCTTTTGAGACTTTATATACATATATACAAAGGAGGAAAGAAATGAGGGGAAAAAAAATACACGTCAACAGTGTGGAGAGTTTGATATGCAGTCTCGTTGAAACGAACTGGAAGATGTAAACATGAGGGCAGCCGTCTCTGTGCTTTGTTTACGATGATGTCTACCCAGATGATTGATGATGTGAGCACAGAATATGCGCTAGACCGGGATAAATTTTAGGAACCAGAGACGTCACGTTTCCTGTTCGCACGCACAGTCACGGTTATAGCTGGGAAGATAGAGCGTCTAGCATATTCAAAGATAGGCGAAGATATTTGTATTGGTTTTGACGGTCATGTCTGTGGTTTTGTTTACTGTATTACTAGTATTTTTGCTCTACCTTTTTTTAGAATACATAGGCGACCCTGTTTGAGTAGACGCATCCCTCACACCTCTCCCACATAGCCCATCAGTACGAAGACCTCCAAAAAGACAGTGCGATGGCTAGGATAGAGTGCTTGTGCGCATACTAAAGTGATATTTCGTCAATTTGCTAGAAAAATCGATTGAATAATCGATATGCGCAAGGGCCTCAGAAAGCGCGATAACGAATGATGATGCGATCTACGGTCTAAGCTTCACAGAAGACCACAGTGCCTGTGTGGGCGTCTATACTTCTAGCCTACGTAAGCAGGACGTTGGCGGCCATAGGGGGACACAAGGACTATACTGCAATATGCTTGGTGATTACGATTCCAGTGGGTGGTGCGGAATAACTTCGAGGAGCACTCTGTTTCGCCATTCGCGAATGTGTTAGCGAACATAGTCGCGAAGACCATGGGCAACATGGGCTGAATGGAAGGACCACCATAACACAATAATGATACCTCCTAGCAAGGTAAATCAATGGTTAATTTGGTTACCGTGTCGAGAAAATAGGAAGTCTTCGAGACTGGAGGTTACTTACACAGTCGATCGGTCGGTGAGTATCAGTGGTGAGGGCTGCATGGCGATCGTACGGCGTTGCAGAACATGTGACGTGCGAAGCTATTCTTCATGCACTGTCATCTTTTGTAAGAAATGCGACATATGAAGAGTTGTCTCGTTCAACGCTCTCCAAATGCCTTGAGAAGACGAGAATAAACACAACACTTGGTGGGTTTTGGTAATGTCATTCAAGTGTAGACCTCGCAGTAAACGATGCCACTATCCTCGTCAGGTGTAACACCCCAAAACCAAACCAATGAGGTAGGAATATATTAAGCTTAATTCGAAGTAAAATCTAATGTCAGTTCACCATTCTGAGATCGCTCATCGAGGTACTCTCTTTCTCTCTTAGCCATAGCATCAATCTGTAGATTTCTTTTGATAAATTTTCTGGGCGCATAGAGATAAAACGGCACTTATCTGATGAAATAGTTATTGCAACGTCACTAGATTTCTGCACGTGTCGGGAATGTCGAGACCTATGTCTCGTTTCGTGAAATATTGGCTTGATACCCCGGTGCATTTTCTTTCTTTCTTTGCCTCTTTTTTGACACCACCATGCACCGTTTGCATACTGTACGACGTTCACAATTTGATCCAATACCGCAAGAGTATTTTCTAAAAGATAAAATCAGTCCTATGCAGGAAATTAGAGCCGCAGACCTTTCTGAAATCATTTCACTTCTGTTAATTTATTTACTTGTTTTCATAAATTTGTTTCTATACAGCACATTACCCATCATCACTTTCTATATGATAGTCTCTTTTCTGCAGGATGTGTGCGTAAACGTGAGAACAAGATCACACGATCTGCAGTTTATACCCACTGCTACACGATGTCTAAACTTCGACCTAGCAGCGATCGATTTCAATTTACATCATTCATAAGGTCGTCTTCCATGGGGCACACTGATATAGTCACTATCTCCTGTAGATAGCTGAGTACACAGTGTTCTTTGAACGCAGTGATCCACTGCATTCGGTGTAGTAGAAAAACTATTGTACTGCCTTGTAACACGTGTTGGACATTTGTATAAATACTTATCAGCCATAAGAGAGACACGACCAGCTTATTAGTTCATTTTACACCTGGGGTTTGCGGACAGCACTTAGGACCACCAAATACACTTTTCACGTTTCAAATAACAAAATATATCAACAGACCGAGAGCAATATTAACAAATAAATAGATTATTTCCCTTTGTGCTAAACAGACATCTACAGAACTAGACATATGGCACACTGTGTGATAGCAATGCTAATTCACAGTCAGCTCCACAGCAATAATGACCGCCTGCAACAGTCGCCAACGCAGACCTCACAATGCCTTGTGAAGCTTTGAACACACAGAGATGTGACCCCATTCCCAAAAGTGAAGCAGCAAAAAGCTCCTCCCTGTCCACATGGTCTCTCGGGGCATTTCACAAGCACCAAGCCCGAGGCACCTCGCGCGGAAACGTGAGAAATAAAATGCTTTCTGTGCGTGACTTTAGTGAAGGAGTTCCGTAATGTAAGCTGCTGTTATCGCCCTTTTCCATCACACTTCAGTGGCAGCCCGTTCAATTTTCACCTTCTCAAAGACGTCAGACTTTATAGTTCGTCTCGTCATTGTACGCTTTTCCTCGTTGCGAAAATGCTGGCCTTCTTTATACATCGTATCAATTTTGATAGGTGGCACATTCCTATCTCGGGACGGTGCTGGAGCTTATCGAAAGGCAACGCAAATAGATAAAGAAAGAAACACGTCATGGAGAGACGTATGATCGTCCTGGCGAGAGGAGCTTCATAAATCTTTCACTTGATTGTCAACTGACGAAACGGTGCAATTTGCACAGATAAAGCCCTCTTTTGCAACTGGCTGTTCCAGATGCTTATCGTCTCCTTCGTGTATCTAATCCAGACCCTAGCGGCGCGCAACGGAACTAGGGGTTGGGTCGCCTGGAATGGTTACGGATTAGACGTCAAGATTTCCAACGAAAGATGGAATATCTTTGCTCGTCTTTGGCAAATGTCCCAGGGGTTAAAGATGGCCCATCGTGCAAAAAGGTGTCTTTTTTTTTTAGTTAGTGATAGATGGCGGCGTGTCATCTGCTGTACAGTCTGCGAGGCTCATATGATTTAGACTGAAATAGAGTGTCGTGTTGTGCCGCGCTGTGCTCGCTGTCTTGGGGAGGATAGTTTTTATTAGATATCCGTGTTACTGACTGTGTTATTTATAGTGGCGTTTATTATTTGTTGTGTTAGTCTCTGTTTCTTTATTTTTTATTTTTTTGTCAAGTGAGTTAGTTGCATGAATTCGCATTCACGAAAGAGGTAAATGCAGAAAATGAAAGGCTCTGAAACATCTTGTCACATGAAAATTAAACTAAGAAAATCAAGACAATAAGGCAATATGTTCCTTAATTCAGCTTACGAGTATGGTTCATGACATAGGGGAGTCGATGACAAGTAATCCAGCAACTTTCTACTCAATCCCCGATTAGGAGAGCGGTATAAGTTGCTCAAGGGATCGATCTTTTCTCATTATCATTCGCCGTCATTGCAGATGGCATCTCCGATCTGTTCGTCGAATTTTCGTTAGGATATCATAGCGTGTTCGTACCGTTCACCCCTGTAAACCAGCCCTACCGGAACCAGCGATTGCACGTCTTACTTACAGTCTTATCATCGTGTTGTGTTTGTTTCATTATTCTATAATCGTAAGACAAATTGAGCATCTTTTTTTTTTTTTTTTTTGTCATCACACGGAAAAGTGCTCGGAGACCAGACACCGAACAATCGGCGACCTGCGCTCCACTGCGCGACATTCGTCACGAAGATCGCTATAGCATTTAAGTGACAGTCTGTGTGTGAAATATCGGCTGATTCCAATCTCAGACGTTTTGCTTTAATGTAGTATTATCAAATTTCTTTTAATATTGTCTGCAGTAGCCTGAAGTAATGATGGAATGCGTGACAAGGCAACCTCTATGGTTTGTGTTTCACTGGAACTCCCATTTCCAGTTTCGGTACAGATCTATATTGAGAGCGCTTCAATGAGAAAATAAAATGAAACAATCGTTCTACACAAGCAACGCACTGCGCGAAGCAAAACGACGACGTAATCTTCAAGCGAAGGTTTAGATGCGCGCGGCTGGTATTGTCGTCCGAGAGGAGACCTGCAGATCGGTTGCGATAATAGTTCGTTCGCAGATAGCTGGAGAGGGCTTAGCGGTACGGGTATGTAAACTTACACAGGCATCAAGAGTAAAATTGATGTTGCGCCGTTGACGACGAGTTTTCAACAATTCCTGATGAATTATCGATGCGGGGACAAATTTCCCGCGAGACTCTCCGTCCAACTACCAGGGCGAAAATGGCGTTTGCTCTCAGAAGTGAAGGGCATAATGCTTCGATTTCGGGAATGTACTTCCCGCTCTAGAAGCGCAATTTAGATTAAAGCTGTCAAATAACAAATGAGAGCGATATTCCCTTCTAAAATTGCAGATTCCTCGTTCTGGATACAACGATCGTGGGTTTTGAAATTGCTCTATGGCGCTTGAGTCGATTTTCTTGAATGGATTATTAGCGCTGTACTTGTACATATGAAGCTTGTTCGTAATCTTGCCGGAATACAGAACTGGAGAATGAAGCGGAATGCCATAGCAACAGTGACGACAGAATAGCTGATGATGATGATCTGGGCTCTGGTTCAGCGCTTCTAACGTGGTAGCAATGATCATGATGATGATTGTAAGAAAAAAAATTGAGATTTTAGAGTTCGTCAGTACTATCAATGCGTTAAGACATTGCTTGTGAATACTTACAGGAGTAAATGAACGACGAGGGATGCAGAGTTGCCAAAATGTTCTATCGCCTTGTATAAACATCAGAAAAGATGCCACAGCATGCTTCGCGTCGATGCATATCAGGCCAAGCTTCGAACAACATAATTATGCTGTGGTTATGAAAATGTCGATCATATTTTCATTCCAACATTTGTGAAGTAGCATTTCTCGGACTTGCATTATTCCATCAGATTAAAATGAGTGTCACGGAGCAGCGTTGCCTTGACTCGGGTTTCAGCAAGGCAACGCGGCCTCTGTGCTGAGTAAGGTACAGTCAACGACTTTATGATGTGGACCACAGGAGTGCGTGCCAAAACTGAGCGCAGCGAGCTCTACCGGCTACCGCCGCTACCAATCGCACTCTTTGCCTCAGATGGTTACCGCTGCTCCCGTGTATGGTTGCACTCCCTGCTTGAGCGCTGTATCAGTTGCGGCTCGTCATATCACCAGCTGCATCAGCGAACAGATACCCGCGCGGCCACTACTGGGGGTGCGACCTGAGGCAAGAGTGTGATTAGTAGCGGCGGTAGCCGGTAGAGCTCGCTGCGCTCAGTTTTGACACGCACTCCTGTGGTTCACATCATAAGGGTCGTTGACTGTACGTATAGTGTAGGTGAATGTTGTCCAAACTTCTATATGAACGTCCAGGTTGATGGCATTCGGTAAGAAGTCAAGGACGAGGTCACTATTCATCCTAGTTTAAGTATCTTGTGCACGCCGAAGTAACTAGGCCCAAAATTTCAATGACTCACAGATTATTGCTCACATGTGTACTTCACGACGTAGGCACTATTGACATTAAAATTAGGTTAATAAATTTAATATATGTTTCTTTCAATTAAA